>PITA01005612.1:0-108667 GCA_004023965.1 Spilogale gracilis | reverse complement strand
GAGGAGGAGGAGGAGGAGAAGGAGGAGGAGAGGAAGCTTAAATGAGATGCAAGTGCTCATAGAGCTTCTGGAAGCATACCTGGCTGGGCAGGCATCACACTCAGTAGATCTGAAAGCAGTCATCATTCACTGGATCTCCTCCTACAGTGAAGCCAAAGTACAACATGCAACAGTGGAGAAAGTTCTAGAAAAGGAGTTGGGAACATCTACGACAAAGTCTTATACTGGCCATCAACTTGCTCTGGCTAATGGAGCAAGTCACCTGGGCCTTCAGTTTTCCTCATCTCTAACATAAGAAAATAGAAATAAAGGATATGTGAAGCCCACTGAGATCTAAATATCTATTACCGTCAAGAGCCACGAGGGGTCTGAGATGTCATTCTAGCTTCGGGCTGACGCATTAGCCTGCCACCAGTTCATGAATGGTGGAAGGAGACACGAGATTCCCAGGCCAGAGACCAAGGACGCTGTTCACGATGCAGAGGCAGGGCAAGCTTCCTTCGGATGGACTGCCAGCAAGGCCACCTAACCTTCGAGGTAAACTTTATCTTTTTTTTTTTTTTTAAGATTTTTATTTATTTATCTGACAGAGAGAGATCACAAATAGGCAGAGAGGCAGGCAGAGAAAGAGGGGGAAGCAGGCTCCCCGTGAGCAGAGAGCCCGATGTGGGACTCGATCCCAGGACTCTGAGATCATGACCTGAGCCGAAGGCAGAGGCTTAACCCTCTGAGCCACCCAGGCGCCCCTAAACTTTATTTTACTGGACAGCAAACAAACTTACCTTCTGCTCCAGAGGACAACACTATCTCTGGCATTCAAAGCTGTTGACTAGACAAGTGGAAGAGAGTCTGGAATAAAAGTGGTCAGTGCCCGTGCTCACCAATGAGCAGAAACTCCAGAGACCCGTGGAGAATACACCCATTTCTTCCTGCCTCCTCTCACGCCAGACCATTCAGCTGGGCTCATCGTCCTGCCCTTCAGAACACCTCCTCTGAACACCAGTGTTTCCCTTCAGGAGACAACTCGTGACCTATTCACTTCCTCTCTCCCTTCCCACCATCTCCACCAGCATGAACCGCTATGACCTCTATCCCGTGATCATAGTGGGCATTGCCCGCCGTCCCTCCTCCCACCCTACCTTCCCACACTGCTTTCTGGGAACGCAGCTCTCATGCTGTCCTGCCCCTGCCCAAACCCGCAGCTCCCCTCTGTCTCCTGACCTAAGTGCCAAGTACTCTAAGATGTTGCATTCCTTATTTAATAGCAAGTCTCTTCAGGAGAGAGAGACTGGGTCTTATTTATTTTTCCAGCACTTAGCAATAAATACATGTAGTATAAATTGCAAAATGGACCTCCTAGCTCTCTAGTCTTTAGATTCAAAAGACATAAATATTCTGGAAGCATGGGATAAATCAGAGAAAAATGGCCAGCAGGAATAAGCCATTAAAGAGCAGATTTTCCTTTTTTTATAGGTTTTTAGGTTGGGTTTTTTGTTGTTGTTTTTTGGGGTTTTGTTGTGTGTTTTTTTTAATGTTGGGAGTGGCTGTTTGTATCTTAGGTTTTGGATCATTTATTTATCACTAGTCACAGAAACTTTGTCCAGGCAGAACCTCCCTCAGACCCCCAAAATGCAGGGCCGCTGCTAACAAAGGTCAAAGGGTTCACATGCGGCATCCCCTCTCCCGCAGCTCCCCAGCTCTCCTAAGCCCGGAGAATTGAAACCCTACACTCAAAGGAAGGGTGCCTCATAAGCGGTCTAAACATAGCACGCTCGGTCTGACGAGTATGATTGTCCTTCTGCGGTAACAGGACAGAACATTGGAACTCAGGCCTGCTCTTTTTTAAAATGCAAGACATATGGGGTGCAGAGAGGAGCTCCGAGGGAAGCCAGAGCCTGTCCTTCCTAAACAATCTTCATCACCTCCAAGAGGAGTGGCCCCTTGACCCTTGTTGACCCGATACCCACGGTCAGCTCACACATCACTGAAAAGAGTCCAGTCCAAGTAATGGGCACCCCACCCCCCGCCCCGAAGACCCCAGGTTCCTCCACCGGGTGCATCCTGTGTTGCTCAGAATCCTCTGAGCTGACTGGAATTTCTCTGAGGCATTCCAGATACTTCAGGAATAATTTTTAAATGTTTCAAATTTCAGTCCCGGCTTCAGGAGAAAGGGGCCAGCCTTTGGCTCTGCTTCCCCGCCCAAGCCTCCTGCCACCTAGAGCAGCTTGTCCTGCGTCTGTGGATGGACTGAGGGCGGACCTGCGGACCAGCTGCTCCCTCATCCCCCTCGCCCCCCACCAAGGCCAGAGGAACAGGCTACCCATGGTGCAAGCAGCGCTGGGCTGGGCTGGGCTGGAGCCGGCTCCGGAGGGCCCCCTCTGCGTGTCTCTTCCCAAGTCTGTTCAAGGACATCCTCCTGGGAGCCTGACGTTGGCTGTGGGAAGAGTATTTACACCACAGAAATCGGCAATCCCCACTCGGGCTTCTGTCCACCCTACCCCTTTTCTCATCTCTGCCTCGCCAGTGCCCATCAATAGAGCCCGAGCAGCCCACAAGTTTGGCTTTGCTGGAGTAAGCCCTTCGTGAATTCCACCTAATTAAAGAAGCATGACCTCTTCCGGTGGGAGCTTGGGCCGCCTCCCTTTTATCCAGCTCTGTCCTCTAGAACCATCTCTCATTTCATCCATTAGGGAAGGCACTTCCTAAGCCTTTCGCCCTCAGAATGTGCAATAAAACACACGGGTCTTTATTGCTGTCTCTCTCCAGGCCCTCTTGAAATTACATTTTCTAGTCTACAGACATCTCCTCCACCCCGAGCAAGCCTGGTTGAGAGGGGGCAGGTTTGATCGGGTTTCACTCTCTTTTTTCCTTTGCAGTCTTGCATGGACCCACATTCGAGAATGACTCTGCTTAAATTCTGCTAAAAATCTTCATGTTTTTGTAAGGGCTTGTGTTGAGCCCATCAGAAGTTTGCAATGCTTAATGAATTCTCAGTTTCTGCAGCTCCCTTATGGCCCTAGGGAGGCGCTCTCCTTTGGGCAGATCAAGGAGGCTGAACAAGTCTTAGTGTGTCCCTGAAGGTCATTGTCTACGCTTGCCACCATGACAATCCAGAACTGAGCCTCCTTTCTCACTGCGGAGAAAGAGAAACATCAAGTATCACCTTCTCCAGTTCCGTAGGAAGGAGGGGAGGAAGGAGGGAGGGAGGGAGGAAGGGAAGGAGGAACGAAGGAAGGAGAGTTCTGATCCACCCCCATGAAAGGCACCGCATGCTGAGAATTATCTCTGTCCTTGCAGGGAGGCAACGGAGTGTGAGCTTCGGCTCTTACAGGGCCCGTGTCTCTGCCCTGCAGGGTCAGAAGGAAACCTCCAGGACCAGTCTTCTTCAACATGTTTCCAACCAACAGGCTGTGGGGCAGGCCAGCCTCGACTGTCAGACAGAACGAGCCATGACTGGAATGGAGACATAGGGAAGGCACCTGGGGTGTACGTGTGCACACATGCGTATGTGCGCACGTGCATGTGTGCACACACATGTGTGGACATGTAAGCAGATATGCTCCAGTGCCAAGGCAGGGAGCACATGGGCAGGCATGACCCAGCAGGGCTGAGCTGGTGGGCAGACTGAGAGAGACAAAGGTCACTCACTCCCTCGTGAGTGATCAGAAGTTCCAACTGCGTCACTAACTGGAAGAGGTTAGGAACCTCTAAAACACAGAAAGCCACAGCAAAATGATCCTAAACCGTGCTGGAAACCAGCTTTTCCGTAAAACCTCGCATTCAAATTTGTCTCTGAACAGAATCCAGCCCCATTTTTTCCATTCAGACAATTTTGAAATTCATTTCCTTTTGCAAACATCATTTGAATGGGGGCATCGTGTGGGTATTGTGCTGGTGGCCATGCTTTCTGGGTGTGTGTGTGTGTGTGTGTGCGCGCGCGCGCGCGTGTGTCTGTGCGTATATGCACATGCATCTGTGTGTATTTAATCACAATGCTTGCCCTTTCTCTGCTTAAGGCAACCTTTTACGGGCATAAGTACACAAGCCAAGTAACAATTTGGCAGCTCCGAGGAACAGCTTAGCACCATGATGTACCCACCCAACTCAATTTTGCACCACCAGAAAAAAAAAATAGCTCTATACTTGGTACTGAGCTTTGGGATGAAAGCAGGAATTTTTTGACCCAGAGTACAACCTCAGAAACGGTGCCAAGGACACAGGGGAGGGCACAGATACAGAAACTTGATTGATCATCCTCAGTTCTGAAAGAAAGAAAGAAAAAAGAAATGAAGGAAGGAAGGAAGGAGGGGAGGAAGGAGGGAGAGAGGGAGGAAGGGAAGGAGGAATGAAGGAAGGAGAGTTCTGATGGCCAAAGAATTATCTAGGCCCTACATACTCATTGTTGTAAAACTATGTAAAAGCCGGGGGAGGGGGGGCAGGTGCCTAGGTGGCTCAGTCGGTTAAGTGTCCAACTCTTGGTCTGGGCTCAGGTCACGATCTCACGGTCATGGGATCAAGCCCCACATAGAGCTAAGGCTCAATGCTCAGTGCAGAGTCTGCTTTAGATTCTCTCTCCCTCTCCCTCACACTTACTCTCTCACTCTCTCAAATATAGAAATAAAATCTTAAAATAAAATGTGAAAGAACTTCAACAACAGAGTTCCAGTTTCAATAGCTTTGGCCAGGACCATGGCGGTCTTCCATCCGTGATGGTTACGTCTAGAGTTACTCCATGTTACGGCCGAAAGGGACTTCCAAACTATTGAGACTACAGTGGGTCTCTAGAGAGAAAAGAGGCAACGATCTAGAGGGGGATGCAAGGTAGCCTCTGGGCGCTGCCATTACTCTATTTCTTGACCTGGGGGATAATGACTCCACAAATTCCAATATCTGCCTTATAGAAATTTGCATGTTCTGTGTACATCCTCCATCTGTGTTACCTTCCTTACCTTAATTGGTTGGTCCCATCCCTTCACATGAAAGGAAAACTAATGGAGGCCCACACAGCCAAGCTAGGGAGCAGGGAGAGGGTTAGACCTGGGCACCCTCGTTACCAGTAGAGCTCTCTATCCACCATAATTTAGTATGTAATACACAACCTGTTTGCGACACAGGTTTTGAATGTTTCCAAATGGTTTGGAAACCATCACTAAGGAAGGTAAATGTATATTAAACTTCATGCGAGTCCCAGGCCCCTGCACGCACATGCTCACATGTGCACACACAAGCACACGCACACACACACAAACAGTGCTAAAATCACAATAGAGGCCAGCAGTTCATCCCGGCCTGTGTGCCGAACTGAGAGGCCCTCGCTGGCTCTGGTAGCATAAAGGAATGATCCTGCTCGAGCTGAACCCCCTGGCCCAGCCCTTGAGATGGCTGTCTTCTGTCTCCATGTCCGGTCTCCTGCCTTCAGCACCTGCCAGAGGCTCCTTTATTTGGAGGACCTACAGCTTCCTGCTTTGTCCTCTCCTCCACTAGCTCCTCTGGGCATCCTTGCTGCCCTGGATGAGAAATCGCTCACCCTGGTGTAGGTGTCCTCACCCCTGGGCTAGCCACAACCCATCCATTCCCAGGAGTGGTGTGGACGAAGGTAGAAGAAAGAAGGGAATTTGATCAAATGACAAATCAACAACTACAGCTAAGTGAAGGTCGACACCTTCTATAATGTCCAAGAGGAGAGCTGGAGGCAGTGTTGGCCAAGGGCAAGGGTGGGGACCAAGCAGGAGTGACAATCAGCTGGCAATCAGGGTCCCCCATAAGGCTTTCCTGCGCTGACCTCATTCCCCAACTGCCTCTTTCCAACTGGAGAGTTGAACGAGATGAACTTGAAGCTTCCCTCTTGTTCTCAGGAGCTTCATAACTCAACTAAGACTATCAAACAGCAAATACCACAAGCAAGCAAGAAAACACACATTTCCAGAGAAGAGCTTTCCCTTCTCTGGGAGGCTTCATGCCCTACAAAGGATGGACTTCTGGAGAGCCAAGAGAGGCTTATTCATGTAAAATGCAGAAGGAAGCTAACTGCTATGATACTAGAGATGTAAATCCATGTAAAGCCTCCTGATCAGACATTTGTGTATTTGGGTTTCTTCAGCTAGAGCTTGCCTATACTTAGGAAAGTCACCCTGGCTGCTAGGAGTTCTTTAACAGAACCTAAATGTTAGTCCTTACACATTGTATGCATATTTGGCTTTTTTTTTTTAAATGGCTCTAGGCCCTTAAAATGTCAGGCTAATAGAATGCAGGAATTCACACCTGACTTCTACAGGGCCAAAGACTGGGGGCCCAATGTTGGCCTGGGCTCCAACAGTAAAATTCAGCCTCAGTGTTGACACTCTAGATTACTGCTTCTACTTTCTGTTTTCTTAGCAATGACATCCACAAACATTCCACTCTGAACCTTTGCCCAGTTTGGAAGCTGAGCCATCAAATGGAGCTTTATCTTGGGAGGGTTAACAGGTTTGAATCCAAATATAGCAGTCCTATATACCTGTCGGGATTTATTATCTATTTATGTCCACGTTTGCACTGACATAGTTTTAACAGCCACTGTTTTACCAGAAACTATGCAAACCCAGATACTGTGGTTTTAACAACGTTGATACTGAAAAGAAATATGTTATTTCTCCAGCATAGCTCTGGAATGAAGTGACCACAAGTGAGTCTGTTTCTTATAAATTTAGAGGTTGTTAAGTGTGACGAGAGGCCTCCGCCAGTCCCTTCATTTACTAAAGAAGAAGCATGCTCAGTGTCACACTTTGTCAGTGGTAAAGGGTAACCAGAACTTCTGTCCAGAGTGCCTCAAACCGGGACACACTGCCCGCTCCACCTAGCACCGGACATGCAAAGAAGGTTGCTTCCCAGAGGAGGTGTGTTGCCCAGCAGGCATGCTCACAGTTCTATAAAGGCAGAGAAGTACTGGAAAGTTGGGCTTTTACCCATGTCCATACTCTACTCCTCGTCCGAGCACTCAAAATATTAACAGTTCTATGCAGAAGCTCCATTCGGCATCCTGCAGATAGCCCTGCCAAAGGGACACCCCTCAGTGGATTGGCATCCAGTGACCATGGGTACCCAACACCACTCTACTCCCCCTGTCCAGTGCCTACATGAGTGGGAGAGGTTATAAAGCTAAAAACTACATTTCCCAGACTCCAGTGCAACTAGAGTCATAGCTGTCCCTTTGTGTCAGCCAATCAGATGCAAGTATGTATGCCTGGGCAAGTGGAAGTAGGTAGGAGTGAGTGGAGGTAGTACTTCTGTTGACTCTCTCTACTGATAAGCTGAGCCTTAGAGCCATTCAGCTTCCCTGCAGCAGTGCTGGGGTCGCTAGCTTCAGGGCATCCATTTTGCTGGGGTGGATTACAGCAGATACGGGCTGGGTCTGAAGGTGGTGGAAGCTGTGGGGGCCTCCGGCAGAGAATGGCTTCTGATTTGCAGGAGCGGGCGGTTTCCTTCTCATAGACAAGCCCATATTTCTTTGGTTGTCTGTTCTGCGGTCTGGATTTGGGATTTGCTCTTGAATGGTTGACCTAGTCTGCTTCTTCAGCCTTCTCAACAATTCTGTAAGGGGGAGAAACAGAGCAAAACAAAAGACACTTCTTGTTTAAACAACATGAATTGATTCTATTCTCTATAAGTGAAATGTGAGGGATGCATCTAGAGAGGGAGCCTAGACAGACGTGACCCTCACTGCTGAACACTCACCAAGAGCCAGGAACTTAAATTGGCAACCTGTGTTAACTCTCATCCAGTCCTTACAGATGGAAAATAAAAAGGAAGTTCAAAGAGTTGAACATCTCCCAGATTCCACAGCACCTGCTATGGTTTCAGGATTGGGATGCTCATTCAAGGCTCTAAAGCAATGGAGTATGCGGGACTCCCAGCAACAGTGCCTGGACTCCTACTCCCAACCCTACCACTTACTAGAGAATCGCTTAACTTCTTTCTACCTTGGTCTCCTTACCTATAAAGTGAGGATAAAATAAATCTGTAACCTGTAGGATTGCCATAAAGTTTAAATTAGCTGATACACGTAATAGGCTGCTGTATGGCAAATGTGAGAGGACCATGAGCTGCCACCAAAGACTCGCCCCATCTAAAAGGGCAAGCTGGATTTGAAGAAGTGTATGTAGGCTAGTTCCTTGACCCTTTCCAACATGCTGATGTTCAGAATAAGATGTGGGACTGACCAGTATCTTGCCAATATCAACAGATTCAGATATCAACAGCAGAGGCAGATGCAGTGTGACAATAAGGCCCTAAACTTGAAGTCTCTGGGCCTGATGGCACTCCCAGTTCTGTATCTTTCTATGTTAGTGACCTTGACCCTCCATCCCTTAAAATCCTTCAGCCTTTATCTCTTTGTAAAAATTCACATTACCATCTAGCTCACAGGTTGTTTTAAGGTTAAATGAGAAGGAAAGACCTAGTACAGCTTGAGAACAGAGCATTTGAGCCATCAGCCTTCTTTCAGTTGAGGCAACAAACCTTCAATCAACATAAATGAACACAAAGGACGATGCCCTGATTAGTGGACTGTGAGGAGGGCTTATACACAGAGCACAGGAAGAACAAAAATGAGGCTGGTGTCTCTCCATTTCCCTTCTCTGCCAGACTTCCACACACATCAGCACATTCTCCCTTACTCCAGACTAACTCAGAGCTTCAGTGACCAGAGAAACTGGCTTGCATATTCTGTCCAGCCTAGGGCGACCAACTGCTTCCCTTTGCAGGGACAATGGGAATTTTCCAGGACTTGGAATATCTTTTTTAAAAATGTTTTTAAAGATTTTATTTATTTATTTGACAGAGAGAAACACAGCTAGAGAGGGAACACAAGCAGGGGGGATGAGAGAGGGAGAAGCAGGCCTCCTGCCAAGCAGGGAGTCCGATGCGGGGCTCGATCCCGAGACTCCGGGATCATGACCTGAGCCTAAGGCAGTTGCTTAACCAACTGAGCCACCCAGGCGCCCCCCAGGACGTGGAATTTTTGTGCCCGACTGGGAAAATCCTGGGCAAACTGGGACAAGTTCACCACCCTCATCCATTCCCAAATCCAGAAAAAGGGACCAATTGGCCCAGTTAGGGTCAGCAGCTATTCAATACGGACAGTGCCAACAGTGCCAGTCCCACCAGAACCCGTAGCCCCTGTAATAGCCATAAGAATTTGGGGAGCAAGATGTCCTTAGGATGATAAGGAAGGATACCTGGCAGAGAATCCCATAAATATCTACCGTGGACCCAGGATGGGGACTCAGTGAAGGGTCCTGTATTATTTCCTTCAACATGCATTAAAACGGCCCCATCTCGGGATGTCAGGAAGACAATATCAAGGAACTTGGTGGAATCTTTTGACCCTAGGAAAAAAAAATGCAATGGATTTGCATTTGAAATCTGTGTTTCAAAATCAGAGCATAAGGTAAACATCACATAGAATCAAAATACCTACCTACCTCTAAGTCTTGTTGTCACCTTACTCTTCACAGCGTGAGGTTCCATTAAGAGAAGTGAACCGGCCCCAGGGCCACCTAACGAAGAGCATCGTTCTTCCCTGTCGCTTTGGACATGGATTCTCTGGGTGAAAGGTGGTGGTCTAGCCCACACAACTGAAATAGTTATTTCTCCCTCGGCCAGAAGTTGCAGGCAACATGGTGATTTCAGAGGCTGGGACGTTAAGAGATATACTGGAAAGATTAAGGCTCCGGGACATGAGAGGAACAAACAGAAGTGTTAAACAGCACACAACCTTCAGATTTAAAAAGTCCTTAGGTAGATGAAATGACAGTCATCCTCTACCAAAACGAAGAGGTTTTTGTGGGGTTTTTTGTTTTGTTTTGTTTTGTTGTTGTTGTTTGCCATTTTCATAAAGAAGAATTTCCACCGGGGGTTTTATGTTATTCATCAGAACAGGGGACCACCGCCAATGACCTATACACACAGTAGGGGCAGTGAAGGCCCCTTCCGCGGGGTGAAGGCACAGCATCCGTTCCTGTCTCCTGCCCATCTGCGGCCATGCACTGAGCAGGTACAGGCCAACAGAGAAGCAGCTCGAATAGCAGAATGCAGATTGGATCAGAGCAGCATCACCGGTGATTTTAGTTCCTTACCTTACTGTTGCTGGGGAACCAGGTAATTCCCCTGAGCTATTTAAAACATAGATGAGTTGCTACTTTTAGAGAAATTGTGAGGGCAGCTTGCACCTGGGATTGGTGTCTACTCTTCACCCCAAGTTACCTGAACATGTGGGAAGGAGGTGCCAACGAGTTCTCACTCATCCTGTTGGCTCTGCTGGCTCTATCTGAGGCCTGGTCTCCCCTGAAACCACTGCTCCCAAAAGGGCCATCTTGAATGGAGGCGGGGAACTTCCATGCCCAAGACCGTTTTCTTGAGGCCAACCTGACCCTCTCGAGGTGTTCAGACCACCTTACCTGAGGGGTCTCAGGTAAATAGGTTCATTGCACCTTCCATCCCTGCCGTCCCTTCCCATCAAACAGCCCCTCTAGTCATTCCACCTTGCTCTCTCTCAACGCAGCCCCCTGGTCCTGGAAGAAGCTTCGCCGTGTCCTTGAGCAGCCCTCCTACACATGTCTTCCCAAATCCTTGACCTCTCATCTCCATCATTTTTCCGTAGTCCCATTCAGCCACGTAGGGGCCTTCATCACAGAAGGTGTTCCCTTCGATCACAAATTCAATCCTTCCTCTCTGAGATGGGGGCTTTCCTCCCTTTCAGCTTCCTCTTTCAACAACTCCAGCAGCCTACTGATTCTCTCTTAGCAGGTCCCACTGTCTACTGACTCCCCCCCTTCTCCATTTTTCCACAGCCCTCCATATTCAATCTGGGTTCAAAGCTCTATTGAAGCTATCTCCTACCCACCCCCTACATTCCTCGCCCATTCTTCCGTCTCTGACCCAGGTGAAACTTAAACACCAAATCCACCCACTGCTGTCTTCTTCCCACATGCACCCAGATGACTAAGCATGGTTGTAGCAAATGGCATATCCAGGGCGGTGCCATCATGAAGTCACACTCACCCCTGCCACCACCGGCGCCTTTCACTCTGCCTGGCATCTAATTCTGTCTCCCCAGTCGGTTCAATCTTCCCTTCTCTGCAAGAATTTTTTCAAACTTGCATTCTGGGTAAATTCTCTGTCCACATTCCACCCTCCTCACTCCTGGTGGATAACAGAGAAAGAAGAAGACTTAGTAAAAGGAAAAAGTCCTCAATGTCCACCAAACCTCCAAAACTACCTAGCCTTCCTGCCTTCTTTCCTCCCACCCAAGGGGAGCCTCCTCTCCCAAGTTGTAGGCTCAGGTCTGCTCCTCATCTTAAGGACCCCATGCTATCAGCTCTGCTCATCACCCAGCATCTACCCAGTCCCTTCAACCTCTCCTTCACTAGTGGGCCTTCTACCAGCATTTAAGCTTCTCAACCCTCTTATACCTTAGACCAAGCAAGTCCTTCCCCAGCCCCTATCCCTGCCAGCCACCACCATGTCTGTGGCCTCCATTCACGGCCAAATTTCTTAAATAGAGACTCCTGTTCCCAACCTTCGTCTGCAGACCATGGGAATCATAGCCATCCAGGAAGTTTTTAAAAATTATATATATGAAGAGAAAGAGCCAGATACTGAATTACATGAGATTTCTAGAAAAGGCAAAATTATAGAAGCAAAAAGTAGATCAGTGGTCGCCTGGGACCATGGATGAGCAGGAATTAACTGTCAGTGGGCACCAGGAAACTTTCTGCGGTGACGGAAATGTCCCAAACCTAGGTTGTGGTGAGAGCTGCACAATTTTATAAATTTACAATGTTTGGCAAACTATATACTGAAAATAGTTGAATTCTATGATATGTAAATTATACCTAAGTAAAGGGGTATGTGTGTGTGTGTGTGTGTGTGTGTGTGTAATTTTTTCAATCAGAAAGCAGAGGGAAAAGGAACCACAAAAGCTCAGCTCTGAGAGGACCAGGCTAGGGCATAAACAGGGGGTTTGTGTGGAGACAAGATAAATCCTGCCCTTCATAAAGGATAAAGATTCCCAAGTAGACAGAGGGGAGGGAGATTGGGGGGTGTAAAATGGGTGAAGGGGATCAAGAAGTACAAACTTCCAGTTAAAAAATGAATAAGTCTTGGGGTCATGGGGGTGTTGCGTACAGCATGGTGAGTATGGTCAATAACAATTGTACTGACTCTGTACGGTGACGGACGGTGACAAGACCTACAAAGGCCATCACTTGACAACACGTACAAAGGCTGAATCACTGTGGTGTACATCTGAAACTAATACAATATTGTATATCAATTATATGTAGCATTTCTAAGTTGGGAGAAAGGGAGAGCCAGAAGGAAAGTAACTGAGATAGTAGTGGGTTCCTAAGAAGGAGTCTCAAATGACCCTTCACCCCAAGATTTGAGGGTGGTGGGAAAATGAGGAACTTCAAGAATGAATTCTGGAACCCTGGAATGGAGGGACCTATGCCCTCCCTCCCAGGTGAAGCCCCTAAGAATATGGCTCACCCCCAGCAAGAAAATGACCACACTGTGTCTAGGCAGACAGTTGCAGAAAGTTCCTTCCCCTGGTGTGGTGTGAGAGCAGCAGAAGTTTCCAGGTGCCCTGAAGAGCCACAGAGAAGCATCTTCCCTGGAGGAGGCTCAGGGAAGGGAATGGGGATGATGGGCAGTTCAGTTCAGCAGGTGGCAGCATGAGCAGGTGGTTATTAAGGGCCTGGGCTCTGTGGCCTCATCACTTTGGGGGTCTCATCGCCCTCCCCATGGGATCTTCAGACCCAAACCCAGGAAAAGAGGAAAGCTTCCCCGTGTTGATAGGTTGGATTTCTGCCGTTCTGAGGTTCAAATTAAACATTAAATTGAGAACTTAGCTAAATAGAAGAATTGGCCTTTGGACAGCCTCTGTACAGAGACCTGGGGCACCTCCCACCGAGCAAGCAAAGAGGAAGAGGCCAGAATGGGACAACTGTCCGAGATCTCCCAAGTGAATTAACTAACTCCGGGACTTTGTTTTTCCTAGATTAACATAGAGAAACAACATAGGAGCCTCTTAAAGTAACAAAGAGACTCAGTGCTCAGCACTGAGGGTTTTTCTCTTCCCCATCAAGTCTGCGCTTGGTCCTTCCTGGGCGCCAGAGAATGTGATGGCCGGGAGAGGAGCGCATTATCTGGGGAGATAAGACAGAGCCTGAGAAAGCAGAGATAGAGCGGGAGTGTGGAGGCCTCTGCCACAGGCCTGGCCTGGGCCACGGCCTTACCCTACCCCAGGACCCCCACCCAAGGAATCCCAGCCCTAACCCACAGCCCCATGAGAACAGACAGCATGCATGGCTGGGTGCAAAGCCTGACCTCCCATGGCCAACCTCAGATGAAACCCCAAGTCCCAGCAGCTTGAAACTTAGGGTCCTGGGGCAGCACCGGGAAGCAGGACCAGTTAAAGGCCGGGAAGTGGGGCACTCAATAGTCATGGGACTCTGGGCAAGGCACTCCTCCCAACCCGGGTTTCCCCTCGGGAACTGCAGGGCACTGTAGAGAGAACGGGACAAGGGTAACCACTGGCGACCAGTGCCATTCTTGAGAGCTGAGAATCTGACTCCCTTTCAGAACCGACAAGCCAGGCCTAGCCGCATCTGCCCACACCTGAGCGGGAAAGGCTTTGTTGCAGGTCTCAGCCTCCTCCCATCAGGGCACAGAGCTGTAGGCCTCCCAGGGGCTCTGGCCCCTCTCCCTTTGCTCAGCCCACGCGAGGGTTGCTGTTGTCTTGGCTTCCTCCCCTGCCTTGTCAAACAGTTAGGTTGGCAGGGCGAGACTGAAACTATTGTCTTTCCTCCCAGAATACGTGGATTAAAAGGTTCATTTCTCTTTTCTGAGAAAAAAGACCAAAGGCACGGACACAAGCGCTGAAGATGGAAATTTCACCAAAACGGTACAGAATCAACTCATACGGTGAAACAGATGAAAACAATTGCCCAGGCGAATAATTTCCTTTTTCTCTTATGAGAAAGCATCAGGACAATACAGATACATACCCCGAGTCTTGGCAATTCATTAGCACTACCTGCCGAGCCTGCAGCTCCAGGAATGTCTCCCGTGTGATCTGAAAAATCAATAAGGAATCAACAGCTGAGCTCCCAGTCTTCCTTGGCCAGCAGAGAAGTATTAGTGAGGCTTATCACCGGGGAGCTGGAGCCCTGATCGTAATCCTGATTCTAACCACAAATCCCCGTGTTAGAGGACACACTTCTGGGCACTCCCTTTTCTAAGTCTTTCTTTCTCAAAGCTGGCAGTGTATTTATCTCTTTCTTTAACAACCTTCTACTACTGCGCTTGGAATTTTTGCTCCAACTGTAGTTTGGACACTTTTTTCCAACTTTCAGACAGCAACTGTAACAAAAATTCACACCAGCACAAGACTCCTCTTTTGGCAAGACCATGCAATAATTCCATTCCGATTGACTCAGTCTGCCGGAGTCGATCTTTTGAAATGGTCTAACACCCACTTTATTAACATTAGGGCTAATTTCTTTTGAAGGGAGTTTAAAGCCGCCAAGACTTCGATTCTAGGGTTAATTGGTCTGCTTGCCACTGTCTGTCGGAAGGGCCTTTAAGGAACAAAAAAGACCGCCCTGACACGGGCCCTCGCCTCGTCTGAAAGTCCTCAGATGTCTTTATCGATGCCAAAAATGCAGTGAGTGAAAGGGCTTCTTACTTAATTATTTCTGAAAACCAAAAAGGGGATTCTATGTAGACAGATAATGAGAAATGACACAGTGAAATTAAAATGCGTGTTCAGGGAAAGAAAGCCAGGAGCGCTGAACTCCTAACTGAAGGCAGCACATGCAGAGTCTCCCGCCTCAGCCCGCTGCACCCACCGCAGGGACGCGTCCTCCGTTTTGTCTCTTGGAACTGATTTCATTTGAAAGTGCACGCTGATTGGGTGGCACAGGTTGCCTAGCAACCCGCAGGCCAATCGCATTTAGTTTTCAAATGCCAACATCTGCACAGCATTCCGAGTATAATTTCTAATTCAAGCACTTATGTCTGGAGACAGGGAAGAAAATGTATCTTTAAGAAATAAAATAAAATTTATTTTCTCATACAATTCTCCCCCAGCCCCCATTCCCAGGCACTTCATGGTTTATGCTGTGGCTTTTGGCAATTCCCTATCTACATTCTTACTTCCGGTTTCTTGGTTAGGGTAGAGATGAGGGGAAGGGGGAAGAAAGTGGGGCGGTTCTTCAGGTATCCCGGGAAAAAAGCGGGAAATTTTCATTCATTCATTTCATTTTAAACGTAATTAGGAATGTCTCGGAACAGAAGAGAAAAAATGGTTTGGTCTCCACTATGTTGAAAATTATGGTTGTAGATCCACGTTCCCGCCCGAGTCAGATAAGAATTAGGATACGTCTCTTGACAACTGCCCCTTGATGGGGTGTGGGGGCTACACGAAGACGTTCGTTACTGCCCGTGGAGAACTCTCCGCACTATTTTCTTCTCCCCAGAATAACTGGATGACAACCCCAAAATAAAATCAGAGAAAACGAGTAGAGAAACTCAGACACCCCAACACTTAATAAGGAGTTCACTCCAGGATCCCTCAACATAGCTCACATTTGGAGGATCTTGGTCTCCACTACATCAAGCCCACACGCGCCTGGGTTCTGCTTTTGGCCCAGCGTACGTTGGCAATTGCAAAGTCTAGTCCTAGCCACTGCCTAAATTCCCAGAAATCAATATATTTGCATATTGTTTGGGTAACAGTGTAACAGAAACCCCTCAGGGAAATCAGATTGGGAAGGAAGAAGGGCAACTCCAGAACAACACCTTTCTTTTTAAAAACTCCGAATGGCATTGCAAACTGATGCTATCGTTGCACCGTCCCACCGGCCTCTGCTTGAGTGGATACACTAGCTTTTACTCCTTCCAATATAGAGAGGTCAAATTACCTGCTGGAAAGCAAAGGAAGCCCTCAAACATTGGATGCAAGAAAAAGTAGCCAGGAGACTCTGAGCAAAGGAGGGCAACTTCAGATCTCCATTTAGGGTAGGGTCTCCTAACCGGAGCACCTCCAGAGGCTTTAACTGGAGAAAAGGTGTGCTGGTGGCTTTGCTAAAACAAAAACACACAGACACACTCCCCCCTCCCCCGCCCTTTCAGCACAGCACCCCACCCACATTGAGGTTGTGGCCATTGGTTTTTGCCAAGAGGAGGAGATATGATTACTGTTATCTCTGCTTGCATAACTACAAATGTTATCATTACTGCTCAACTGATATGGCTCTGTTTTACAAACACAAAGGAAGACTGTAGGTACACTTGCCCTCTCACCAGAAAGGCTGATTTAAAGGAAGAAAAAAAAAAAGAGGGAGAGAGAAGGAAAAGGGGGGGGGTGGTGGCTGGGAACCGAGAGAGGCAAGCCTGCTGAATGAGCCTTTCAGAAAGAATTATGTGATAGGTTTGTGGGGTGTGTGTGTGTGTGTGTGTGTGTGTGCTTTTTTCAAACACTGCTGCCAAAGCTAAGAATTGAAAAATATTCAATGGGCATCATGTCAGAAACACAATGATTTATTTTGCTGGTTCATTGTCAAACATGAGCTTCCTCCTTATTCCCTGAATGTGTCTTGGGCTGAATATTCAGAATACGAGGAACAGAAGTTATGCAGAGAGCCGGGGCTGATTCAATATAAACAAGGATCCCATTATAACTATGACAGTGGCGTATCCCTGGCCTCCAAAGGGCCTCGTCTGCCTGCCCAGACTGCAGTTGTTTCTCTGCCCAAAACTACAGTGGGTAGAAGTGGGGTCCCCTCTGGCTAGGCGCCCCCCCACACCTCCCTCCAGCCCCCGGACTCCCTGCACAGGAGGCGTGGGTTGTAAGCCTTCCCAGCTCCCCCATCACGTGTGGTGTCTGAAGGAATCCTCCTTGAGCTCCTCCTAACAAAACCTGGTACATACAAGACAAGTTCTAACCTCAGTTTTTCAAGTCACGAGCAGAAGAAATACGTCTTCTTTATTTTCCCGGTGCCATCCCACAAAATTCACTATTAATTCCCATTCTTCCTCCAGGATTGCATGGAAGTTTCTGGAAGCTCACTGGGGCTCGGGCATGGGAGGCAAGCCTGGGAGAAGAAAGGACCTGGTCCTCAAGGGGGGCATATCTCCAGACCACAGCTTCTAGCAGGACTGCCTTCGGCTTGCCCTCTGTCCACACTGCCCTTGGCCATACTGGGACACAGATAGACTCAGGCAAACACAACTTTGCTTGGGACCCTCTCTTGTTTGGCTTCTTCTAGAACCGTGTGACTAATTTTTTTAGCATATCTTTTTAAATTGAGATCTAATTCGCATACCATAAAATCTGCCTTTTAAAAGGATACAATTCAGTGGTTTTTAGTTATATTTGCAAAGTTGTGCAACCATCACTGCTATCGAATTCCAGAACATTCCATCACCCCAAAAAGAAATCCCGCCTTTACCTAATTGTGAACTCATCCTTTTGAATTCTGTGTTCTAAAGAGGATCCCAAATTGCTTAAGCCTTAGGCCCTGTAAAAATTAAACCACCCCCAGATCAGAGACCTCCTATAAAGCAACCTCAGAATCTCTACTCCAAAACCAGATCCCCTGGAACTCATATACCCACCCCACCACCACCCCCTGCATTGGGGTTTCCAGGTTGGCCACTCCTTTCCCAGAGGGCACTGGGAAGTTGGAGTGCCTTCGGAAGGACCCACCTGAGCCTAAACTCTCTTTTCTTCCCCAGGGGCTCTTCCCAGGCCTAAGAACCACAGGACCCTATCTGTTCATCTATTTCTTCTTTTAAACTCAGAAGGCAAGAATTTGCTTCTTTTGTTCTCTGAATTCTATCTCCCTTCCCTGAGGCTGGGAAGAGAAAGCAGAACCTGCCTCACCAAAGGTCACAAAATAACAGAAAATAATGGTTACCCAAACCGCCAGGGTTCATTCATCCAACTACTGGCCGGATAGGAAACAACAGTCTTTAAGAGCTTAAAGGTCATTCACTGCTCAGACATCTCTGAAACAGAGGAATGCCAGGGGTGATGCTAAGGGACCTTCCTTGAGAGTGATGCCATCTCTCCCAAATAAGGAGGCGGCTTTATCTATCTTTAAAATGGTGGTGGGGGGGGACTGAAGCCCTGGGGCTCTGTCTCCCTGCCACCATAATTTGATGACAGTGAGGCCAGGGTCCCTGTCACTGTGGTTCAAGCCGACCCAGGACCCTGGGTCCTGGTCAACCAGAAAATCATCCATTTGGGGTTATGTATTCACTTTCTCCCTCCCAACCCCAACTTACTACCTACAAATCACCAAGCTTAGTGCGAACCCTTTGTGAGATCTCATCCCCCTTCAGGGCTACACTTGATTTCTGTTTTTTATTTTATCTCATTTTAAGGACTGAGAAATTGATAAGGTACAAGAGAGCTCAGAACCCCCCCTAGGGTGGCCTAGGTCACCACCTGCCCCCCTGGGAGAAGACTGGAGGAATGATGGGACCACTCCAGGTGGAGGAGTCCACAGCCAGCCCCTCTATGTCGGAAAGGGCAGCCCTGTGGTTGGAGCCACCATAAAGGATCCCGATAAGGGGATGCTGCCCACAGTGATGATGCTGATGGCAGGCGCTCCGCAGTGTTTGCTTCCTGCTGGGCACTGTGCTGGGCGGTTTCCAGGGAGGGCTTTGTTTACTTTTCAGCACCCTACTAGGAGGGAGGTACTGTTACTGTCCTTATTCTGCAGATAAAGGAAAAAACACAATAGAGAAATTACAAGTTTGAGCAGAGTCACACAACTAGGTACTGAGCAGGCTCATACAACTAACAGGGTATGGAGAGAGCAGCATTTTTACACTGTCTGCCTGCCTCTAGAGTCTTGTTTCCTCAAGCAGGTAAAGCCAAGAATGAGCCACCCCCTGGTTCCAGGACACAGAGATGCTCCTTCCAGCATGGACCAAACAATGAACTGGATTTGGGCCTTCCGCAGGTCACAACTGAACTTTTATTGCTTTGTTTGCTGTGGAAAACAGAGGACGTCCGACCTCAAAAGCAACCACCTCAATTACGTAGAGGGGAAAAAAAAAAAAAAATGAATCCCTACCTCACACCATATAACTAAATAAATTCCAGTTATACCAAAGAGTGAGCAAACAATATGTTGAAATCATAGAAATACAATAAAATAATATTACAATACTGGAATAAGGAAGGCTGTTAAAGTAGTCACTTAGCTCAAAAATCTTAAAAGGAGTGAAGCACATTCTCTGGAGAAGAAAAACAACATCATTAATAAAGCTAAAAGGTAAATGACAAGCATATTACAGGCATGGGCCTCATTTACTTTATAAATATCTCCTACAAAACAAAGAACAATCATCCAACAGGAAAAACGAAAAAGGCAAAGGGCATGAAAAATTCATAGCAAAGAAATTACAAGAGGCTCTTAATATATATTAAAAGGTGTTCAACCTTGCTCATAATAAGAACATTCCAAATTAAAACTACCCATCTGGTTGGCAACAATCTACAAAGATCAGCAAGGATGTGGGGAAACATATCCTCACCCAGTGCTGGAAGGCATACACTCAGCCTCTAGGGAAAGCAATAAGGCAGTCAACCTTTGATCCTGCAATTCCACTTTTAGGAATTTAGCCTACAAATATGCCCAGATATGTAGGAAGTGATTAAGTATAAGAATGTTTATTGTCTTATTGTTTTTAGTGGTAAAAGATTGGAAGTAACCCAAACATCTGAGTAGAAACTAGGTCAAATAAACTATGGAAGAGATTACTATGCAGATATTTCAAAGGATGCAAAAGAATGAAGTTGGATCCTTACCTCACAGTATATGTAAAAATTATCTCAAAATGGATCAAAGACCTAAATGTAAGGACTAAAACAATCTCTTTCTTTAAAAAATATTTTATTTATTTATTTGACAGAGAGAAACACAGCGAGAGAGGGAACACAAGCAGGGGGAGTGAGAGAGGGAGAAGCAGGCTTCCCACAGAGCAGGGACCCCGATGTGGGGCTCAATCCCAGGACTCGGGGATCATGACCTGAGCCGAAGGAAGACGCTTAACGACTAAGCCACCCAGGTGCCCCTAAAACAATCTCTTAAAAGAAAACATAGGAGAAAATTTTCATGGTCTTGGATTTGGTGATAGATTCTCAGGTGTGACACTAAAACCCATCCACCAACAACAATCGATAAATTGGACTTCACCAAATTAATTTTTTTTTTGCATCAAAGGATAGTATCCAGAAAGTGAAAAGACAACCCACAGAATGGAAGAAAATATTTGCAAATCATCTATCTGATAAGGGTCCCATAGGTAAACTATATTAAAAAAAAAACAAACCTCTACAACTCAATAACAACAAAAATAATAATTGAATTTAAAACATGGGCAAGAATCTGAATAGACATTTCTCCAAGAAGAAACACAGATGGCAGATAAGCACACAGAAGGATACTCAGCATCATTAGTCATTAAGGAAATGCAAATAAAAGCCACAAGAATCTACTTCACACCCCCACTAGGATGGCTATAATAAAAATGGAAAATAAGTGTTGAGCAAAGATGTGGAAAATTTGGAGCCCTCATGCATTGCTAGTGAAATCATACAACTGCTGGGCTGCTTGGGTGGCTCAGTCAGTTAAGTGGCTGCCTTCAGCTAGGGTCATGATCTCAGGGTCCTGGGATGGAATCCTGCATCAGGCTCTCTTCCCCCTGTACCCCTCCTCCTGTTTCGCTCAAGCTCTCACTCTCTCTCAAATAAATAAATAAAACCTTTAAAGAAATGATACAACTGCTTTGGAAAAGTTTGACAGTTCCTCAAAAAGTGAAACAGAATTACCATATGACCCAGCAATTCTGCTCCTAGGTTCATACCCAAGAGACTTGGAAACAAGTGTTGAAATAAACTTTTATACATGTATGCCATACACAGCAGAATTATTCATAAGAGCCAAAAAAAGTGACAACAATCTAAATGCCAGTCCATGGATGAATGGGGAAATGAAATGTAGTCTCTCCATATAATGGCATGTGATTTGGCATTAAAAGGGAATCAAGTTCAGATACCTGCTACAACATGGGTGAAGCTTGGAAACACCACACAAGTGAAGAAGCCAGACAAAGGGCCACATAGTGTATGATTTCACATGTATGAAATATCCAGAATAGGCAAATCCAGGGAGAAGGAAGGAGAATCAAAAGTTGTTGAGGTCTGGGCACAGCGGGGTTGGGTAGTGATTGCTTACTGGTTATGGAGTTTCATTCTGAGGTGATAAAAATGTTGTAGTAATTAGCTGGTGGTGATGGTTGCAGAGCTCTATGAATGTACTAGAAGCCCCTGAATTGTACATTAAATGTACATTAAATGGTTAAAGCAGGACATTTTAGGTTATGTAAATTTCACCTCAACTGAAAAAAGGATGAGGAAGTCTGTTATGTACCAATGGAAATAATCCCCAAGATGTACTCTTAAGTAAAAAAAGAAAAAGAAAAGACAAATACACCACTGCAGAATAGTGGGCAAACATGGTATCATTTGCTTTATTTTAAATATATTAACTGAGGAGCACCTGAGTGGATCAGTTGGTTAAGCTCCAACTCTTGATCTCTGCTCAGGTCTTGATCTCAGGGTTGTGAGTTTGAGGTCTGCATTGGGCTCCATACTGGGTGCAGAGCCTACTAACTAACTAAATGAATACATAAAGACATAAATGCATGCATTAATTGGCCAGGTTGTGTGTGTTTATTTTAAGCAGGCTCATACACCCAGCATGGGGCTTGAACTCACAACCCCTAAATCAGGAGTCACATGCTCTACCAACTGAGCCAGCCAATTGCCCCTAAGCCAATTGCCCCAGCTTTACTATAAGTTACCTCCCTGGGAGTAGCAGCAGAGAAACAGACCCACACCTGGGCCATCTCCAGCCTTCAGAGGGAAGCACACCCTCCTCCAACAGCCATGTAGCTGCGGACAGAGGCCTGGCCGAGGCTGGTCGGCTTCGTCTCCCCGGGGGCACAGTCTGGCTGTGGCTGTTCACACACACTCACGCCGGGCCGAAGTGGGCAGCACTGGCTGGGGCTCCCGCCCTCTACTACGGCCCCAGGGAATGAAGCATAACCAGCTGAGCAGAGGGACCTAAGCCAGCTGATCAACGTGGAGCTTTGTCAGGTGCATTTTCTCTCTCCACAAGCAGAGCTGACAGCCAGACAGCCAGTCTGAGCGAGGGCAGTGGTGCCGGGTGGAGAAAGACATGCCCAAAGCTCTATTAATAGACGGCATGTGTGTGTGCACCCCCCAAATTCCTATGTGGAAGCCCTTACCCACAATGGGATGGTTTTAGGATATGGGACCTTTGGGAGGTGATTGGGTTTAGATGTGGTCATGAGGATGGGGCCCCATAACAAGATCAGTGGCCTTATAAAGAGAAAGGAGCTAGAGTTGCTCTCTCCACCCAATGAGGGCACGGCCGGAAGACACTACAGGAAACAGGCCCACCGTAAATACAGAACCTGCCGTACCCCGTTCTTGGATGTCTAAGTTCGGGATCAGTGAGAAATAAGTGTCTGTTGTTTAAGCCACCCAGCCTATGGTCTATTGCCTATCAGCCTGCATGGACCAAGACAATCATTAAGAGTGGCCCAGAGAGAGAACAAAACGGGCAAACTTGCACCTGTCCAGCACAGGTGTGGAGTCAGCATAAACCGGAGCCCCGGCTTTGCCCCCCATTCCCGCGTGTCCCTCTGGTGTGAACATCCTACCATGCCAAGTGCCATTTTCGTGTCAAGAGAGAAGCACTTTTCATATAGCATGGCTCAAAGTGCAAACCAACAGCTTCACCTGGGGCTCCACTGCAAAAGAAAAAATTCAATCAGTTCCAACACTAGGGGAAAAACTGGCTGAAGGGAACCTTCTGAGAGACAGCACAGTACTATACTTTATGGGCACTTTGGGGGGATTTTCAAGGATAAATTTGACCTTATGTGATCCTCACTTCATGCGATGACTTTCAGATCTAATCCCTGAGTTAGACGTGACTCCCCTGTCATAAGAACAGAGTACAACCAACTTCTCTGCATGTGGAAGATGAGAAATGGGGACATTTGTTTCCCAAGATTTCTCCAAATACCTCTCACTGCTGCCTCCTACTAGTCTATACTGATCACATTCGTCATGCAGGTAACATGCATGTGTTCAAAACTTACCATGTTCCTGGTGATCTATAGACAAATCTCATTCAGATGACAATACCTATTGGAGGGAAGACATATTGTCCTCATTTTATTAATAGAGATACAGGCTCAAAGAGGCAAAGCCATTAACTGAAGGTAAATGGAAGTTGATGGTGGTCCCCATTCTGAGAGTTCCGAAGCCCTCCTTCTAGCTGCTTTACCACTTTGCCTTCTTATGTTGGTCAGATCACACTGATTATCTCACTTGCCTCTTTCCCCCCCAGTGTTCATTTACTTCTTCAATTTACATGCAATTTAGATCCTTCTACTCTGGCAACTTTCCTGTCTGCAAATGCTCACTGGGGAGATCTTAAGACCCCACTTACCCAGAAACACATTACCACACCTACCAAAGCCAACCTGCTGGGTCCCTGAAACGGTCCTACTGCAGCATGGATCCCTTTCTCAAGAAGCTTCTAAGCCATCCCACTAACACTTCTAGTCTCTTTCTAACTCCCATGGTATTCCAAATACTGCTCACTCCCAAGGCTACCTGCAGCTCTTATTATTTTCCTGTCACTGATTTCGTGCCGGGGCTCCTACATCCCCAATACAGATCCCGTGCTTCCATTTCTTTCTCTGTCCTTGGCATCTGCGCTATCTCCCAATTTACTACCATCTGCTACCTTCATTAATAGCCTGTTTACCTCCCCTGTAAGACCTTGTAGTGATTCTCTTGGACTCCATCCCTAACTTTGTGCACATTGCAAGCTCTCATTAGTCTTGGTTTATAATCCAGCTTTCAATCTATTTGACAGCTCTCATCTACAAGCCAATTTGAATTACATTTTTCTCATAAGATTTCATAAGGCACAAATTTGCTTTTCCGAACCTGGAACAAATCACATCTACCATATTCCCTTTGTCCACTTCTTTTATAATTGGAAGAATACAAAAACAAAACAAAATTAAAAAAAAATCAATCTGGTTGGTTTGATACAAATTCACTGGTTATTTCTGTTCATTGAAGTCTCAGGTTTGCATGACTGTCTCTAAGGAGTTCCCTCAGCTGCATAGTATGATGTGACATCTACCTCCAGCCCCTCGTCACCCCAGCACTCTCACTGGCTGATGGAAATCACACCCAAATGCACAAAGATATACCTGGATAAAGGGGAAGATTTTATAACTTGAACTGCCAGTACCACTTACAGACAGAGATGACTGGTGAGTTCTTCAGAAATACCTTGGGGCACCTGGGTGGCTCAGTCTTTAAGAGTCTGCCTTCGTCTCAAGTCAAGATCCAGGAGTTCTGGGATTGAGCCCCGCATTGGGCTCCCTGCTTGGCAGGAAGTCTGCTTCTCCCTCTCTCGCTCCCCCTGCTTGTGTTCCCTCACTAGCTATGTTTCTCTCTGTCAAATAAGGAAATAAAATCTTTTAAAAAAGAGAGAGAAAAAACTTACCATTTGAATTTTGTTGTCAATGAAATGGTCACTGTTGCATAATATGCGATCGTCCTCTGTCCTTTCTTCATGGGTCCCGTGTGAAGAGGTGGAAGGGAGAACAAAGGAGATGAGCGTTACTTCAGCCCCTCCTCTGCATCAAGTCCCGAGGGAGGGGTTGACTTCATACACTTGACCTTCAGTGATGTTTGAAATGTGACTTCATCAGCATCCCCTGAAGACCTCTGTAAAGATGCAGCTCTCCAGACCTCACTCCCAGATTTCCTAAGTCGGTGGCTCCAGGCCGAGGCTCAGAAATCTGCTTTTCAAAAGTGTTATAGGCACTTTTTTGATTCCTAAGTGAATTTGGGAAGCCCCGAATTCTCAAAGCAGCCCAGAAATGTCCATTTAAGCCTTTTTTCATCAGTGATTTGTTGGATGAGGAAACTAAAACCCAGACAGCTTAAATAATTGGCTCAATGTCAGAGATTAGGAATATTAAGGCCCAATGTTAAAGATGAGTCTATAGGATTTTGGAGTCCATCCTCTCTCCATGATTCCACAGAGCCTCCATTTTGATGGGAAACTAAATTTTGGGTTGTTGTAATTGGAGATACAGCAGTCTCATTTCTATGAAAACGAATATTTATTCAGCACTGCCCAAAGACATCTGGTGTGCACTAATGCTCATAGTAGCGTCATTCTCAACAAACTAAACCTAAAACAACCCAAGTGCCCCAAGGGGAATGGTATACACACACACACACACACACACACACACACACACACACACCTTGGACAATGTATTATATATAATACAATGTAATACATTGTATACATATATTCACATATATATTGTAAATATTATACATATTATATATATAATTCCTCCATATAAAGGAATTTGTATTGTATATATTATATCTACAACTTGTGTATATTATAATTATACATATATACATATTATATATTACACATATTATATATGTAAATCCTCCATATATACATATATTATATATTGCATATATTGTGTGTGTATATATCATACATATATATATATATATATATATATATATATATATATAATTCCTCCATACAAAGGAATGAAGTTCTGAGACATGCTACAACATGGATGAACCTTGAAAACATCATGCTAAGGGAAATAACTGAGACACAAAAGTTCAAATATCATATGATTCCACTCCTAGGAGGTATCTAGAACGGGCAAATACATAGAGACAGAGAGAGGTTACCAGGGGCTGGGGCAGGGGATGGGAGAATTACTTCTTAATGAGCACAGAGTTTCTGTTTAGGATCACGAATGAATGGTGGTGATGGTCACACAACACTGTACTTAGTGTCCCTGAATTCTACACTTAAAAGTGGTAAATTTTATGTGATGCCTATCTTATCACAATAAAAAAGCATATAAAAGATATTCAGGAGAAATGGGAGGTGAAGCCGTATATTTATGCCCCCTGGAACTTAGACCAAGAGGGTAAATATGAAGTAAGCCCCAGAGACTGTCTTCCACGTGCCCCTAAAGTTAGATGAAAAACATATTTCTGGCTAATTGGGGGTTCCAGTTGGTCAGGGCATTCCAGCTCATTTTTCCTAAGACAGAGAAAGGCGGGGAGCATTTTGGCACATAGGGGATGGAGTTAGTCTGTCCCTGAGTCCCTGCAGCTGCGTGGCTCTTCAGCTCTGGGGGTCACCCCCTACCCTGCTGAGAGTGTCTCTTTTTGGAGGAGGTTTATGGCACTTGCCACACAAGAAACCCTGACGACTATGGTACACATTTGCTCAAATGATTGTTAAAACATCTTTCTGTAAAACAGCTTTTAGCTTTATTGAGATATAATTGACAAATAAAAATGATATATATTTAAGATGCACTACTTGGAGTTTAATAAACATATACATTGTGAAATGATCACCACAATCAAGCTAATAGAAATATTCATCACTTCACATAGTGTGTGTGTGTGTGTGGTGAGAATACATAGCATCACCTTCTCAGCAAATACAAATATAAAAAAAAGTATTAACTATAGTCACTGCATCCTACACTCTATCCCTGGGATTTACTCATTTCACATAACAAAAAGCTCCTACCCTTTGACCCACATCTCCCAATTTTCTCTGTTACACAACCCCTGGGTTTCTGTAAGTTTGGCTACTTTAGATTCCACATATGAGTGAAGTCATGAAACCCTGGTTGTTCTGTGTCTAGTTGGTGTCACTTAGCATAATGTCCCCCAGATTCATCCATGCCGTCACAAATGGCAAGATCTCCTTCTTTTATAAGGGTAAATGATATTCCACTATGTATCACGTTTCTTCATCCATTTATCAACAGATATTCGGAAAATAAAAAAATATATATTTAAGCCCTCTGATCCTGAGAAAAGTCATTCCACACCACTTTAAACCAAGTGAAAAGTTTTTCTTTGTGAGTGAAGTGTCTCCTCTGTTAAGGGCCCTTCACAGCTCCAGACAAGAACAGGAGATAGAGAAGACACAACTATGGGATAATTCAAAATAAATAACTCACATTTTATTTGGTTTTTTTTTTAACTTTTTTAAAGATTTAATTTATTTATTTGACAGAGAGATCACAGGCAGGTAGAGAGGCAGGCAGAGAGAGAGGAGGAAGCAGGCTCCCTGCTGAGCAGAGAGCCTGATGCCAGCCTCGACCCCAGGACCCTGAGATCATGACCTGAGCTGAAGGCAGAGGCTTTAACCAACTGAGCCACCCAGGCACCCTTCACTCGCATTTTAAATTCAGTTGAGAAGTTAGTTAAGGGCATGCTCTTCTCTTCCGTGTTTTTCTAGATGACGTACACCTTCCGGGAAAATGTGATTGCATGCTCCAGATCAAAGCTACTGAAAAGGGGTGCCTATAGAGAAGATTTTAGGCCCATGACAGTCACGATCTGTATGCTTCCACACTCTGTTCTTTCTGAGAAAGCAAACAAACAAGAATCTCCTATGCAGGCCCAGCACTTAGTTCCAGCAGAGGAGGTTCAAGGTGGGGAAGGGGTGCAATGAGTATTGGTCCCCATTTATCCTATGGCTGTGAGTCCATTTGGCCACAGTGAACATCATGGTGAGGGACAAACATCCCGGGGGGTGGGGAGAATGAGCAGGCCAATTTAACATCACACAGAAGCAAAACACCATTAATCTAGGCATGGAATGAATCAACATTACATCTCCTGAGAGCCGGGGAAAGGGGGGAAGGCTCAAAGCAGGATGTGCTAAAGCAGCAGGTATGGTAGGCTTTAAGTAAATGGCAGGTTTTGTTGGAAATACTTTTGTCCTCTTTTAATACTTAACCTGACCCCAGCTCAGGCATCCAAGATACTGAGTCGTCTATTGTTCACCTGGACAAAACTCTCATACCCTTAATTACTTATAATCTTGGTTTCAGCAATAATCTCAGCAATGGTGGTATAACCTTCCTCTTTTACTGCTCCCAGATGCGCCACTCCAACATCTGTAGCTTATCTCCAGCAGGAGACTTTGTTTTTTATGATTTTAAAACATGGCTTGAAATGTCTCTGTCTTATCTCAGAGCAGAAGTGGTGTCACTTGCCAGCCCAAATATTCCGAGTAAGAGTTTCCCCTCTCACTCAGCTGCCCTGGCTGCTTCTTCCAGCCTGGCCAGACTCCTGCTGAGATAAAAATGCAACTCATTTAGGTCAATGATTAAATTGAAAGTTATAATATTACTAATTAAGTTGAAGCAAAGGGAGAACCAAAAAAAAAAAAAAACCCCACAAATAAACAAGCAAATTCTTCGAGAGGGGGTCACCCCAGTACCTGTCCTCACAGACGCCACGCCCACCCATCCCACCCCACGGGAAAGCAGAAAATCTCCTGAAACTGTTTGAGAAAGCCTCCTCATGCCTCGTTACTAGGGTCTCCGCTTTCAAACTTAGAACAACCTCTTATTGTCTCCTAAGCACATTTTTTTTTTTTTTCCTTCAGAGCCTGTGTGCTCATCGGACTGTGGAAAGAACCTTCCAGAGTCCAGCACGTTTCCTGAGATTGCCAGTTTGGAAGGAGCTAGGGAAGAAGACGGGTGCTGGGTAAAGAGACCGAGATGACACTGAGAAGGATTCATCATGTGTGGAACTCAGGTGTGGTGAAGTCAGGTGCCGCCTCTAGAGATGAAAACAGTCGTGGAGGTAGGGTGCGGTGGGGGGGCTGGGCCAGCCCCGGGAGGCAAAAGGCCCTCACTGCAGACGGCAGGGCTGCTCTCACTGCACTTCCTCAAAACCCAGGCCTGGGCGCCTCTCCGGCCTCCCATTAGTCCCCGTCCGGGATCCTCAGAGGTCCAGAGGGCAAAGACAGCAAGAACAGGTTCCAATCTCCAGCACATGGCTTGTCTAAAAGAAGACTGGGGTGGCGGGGCGGGGCAGGGGCGCCCAGCAAGCCCCGGCCTGTCTGCCTGAGTTGGCGATAAACTAGAAGTTCTCACACTTTCACCAATCACGTCCTCCAACCCATCCCACAATCACCCAACACCTTCCTGCTGATTCCCGCCCCAAGTGGCCTGGAGAGAAGTCCTGGGGCTCCCCGCCCAGACCCGCCTCCAGGAGGCCCACCAGCCCTAGACACAGTGTGCCCACTTGAGTGTGCTTTAGAGGGCCCATTATCCTCCGTGATGATGAGCTGATGTTCTCAAGTAATCAACGCCAGGAGTCTTTTTCACAATCCTCTAATTACCTGTCTTACGACCAGAATTACACCCTCTAAAGCCAAGCTGATGCTACCGTAGACTTGTGGGAGCTGCAGACGATGGGAGAAAGATCCCAAGAGAACACATCGTCTGGGGTCATGATGCATGAGCAGGGGCAGCTTCCCAGCATGAAGCAGAGTCAGGCCGGCAGCCCAGGGGCATCGCTGGGACCTGGCCCCCCCAGCCCACACACCACAGAGCCTCTGGCGAAAATCCAGACTGGAGGCAATGTTTTGTTTTCTGTTGTGTTTTTTTTTAAGAGAAGTTTTAACTTGACAGGAAAATGATCAGAAAGAACAGAGTTCCATATAACCGCTGACCCTCCCTCTTTCTTTCCCCCTATTATTAATATCTTGCATTAATGTGGTTCATCTGTTATAACTGATGCATGGTATTGAAACATAATTAACTAAGTCATCGTTCATTCACCTTAGGGCTCCCTCTTGGTCGAGTGTCATGACCTAGACGCACCGTAAAAGAATCATACAAAACACTTTTAGTGCCCTAAGAATCCCATGTTCCTCCTATTCATCCCGCCTTCCCCCAAGCCAACAGGGATATTTCTTGATCCCAGATTTACTAGAGAAATGTATATAATTTTCTTTATTTTTCCTTGAAAATAAATGTTGGTGTTTCAGGTCATAGGCTCATCATGAAGCTGAACGGGCAAATTCTCGTGGAGACAGGTCAAGGATGTCCAGGACGTCCCGGGTCCCCTCCACACTGTGGAGAATTGTAGGCTGCTCGCCGGACCAGCACAGCCTCTCTCCAGGGACTCAGGGACAGAGCCCAGCTCAGTGGCCGCCCACGTGCTGACTCTCATGTTACCCAACACGGGCAGGAACGCGAGGAGTCCAGAATGTGCTGAAGACAAGCAGTACCAGAGAAGAGAGCGAGACAGAGTGGTGGTTCTCAAAGCATTGCCCAGGCCTCGCGGGCGGTCCTGGCGACCTTTCCCGGGGCTCGTGGGTTCAAAATGATTTCCTAACAGCTCTCAGAAGTTATTTGCCTTCTTCATTCTCATTGTCTCAGAAGCCTACAGTGTTTTCCAGAGGCTCTGTGGTTTGTGGTGTTGGGACAGATCGAAGGCATGAACAGATACAAGAACCCAGCTGTCTTCTGTGGAGGCCGATGATAAAGGTCTGGACTATGCTAATTAACGCCACTTTTCACTCTCTTTTTGTTCCGGGCATCATTAATGTTCACTTTAAAAGTTATGTGGGGGGCGCCTGGGTGGCTCAGTTGGTTAAGCGACTGCCTTCGGCTCAGGTCGTGATCCCGGAGACCCGGGATCGAGTCCCACATCAGGCTCCCTGCTCGGTGGGAAGCCTGCTTCTCCCTCTCTCACTCTCCCTGCTTGTGTTCCCTCTCTGGCTGTGTTTCTCTCTGTCAAATAAATAAATAAAATCTTTAAAAAAAAAAAAGTTATGTGGTTATATGTGACACGTTTATGATTGCTCTTTTAGGTGAGACCAATATGTTTGTGTCTTTCTCAGTTTTACTTTCTAATATGATAGGTACTGAGCTATAACCCACACTAACAAGACTTCTCGGGGATCCTCAGTCAGTTTTAAGAGAGTAGAGGAGTCCCAAGTCAAATAAGGCAGTCGGAGAAAGACAGATGCCATATGATTTCACTCATATGTGGGACTGAAGCAGGAAAACAGATGAACATAGGGGAAAGGAAGGAAAAATAAAATGAGATAAAAACCGAGAGGGAGGCAAACTGTAAGACACTCTTAATGGATAGAGAACAAACGAGGGCTGTTGGGGGCGAGGGGGGTGAAGGGATGGGAGAAATGGGTCACAGGTGTTAGGGAGGGCATTGTGATGAGCACAGGGTGCTGCATGTCAGCGACGAATCCCTCGGTTCTACTCCTGAAACCAACACTACCCTGTGTGTTAGCTAACTTGAGTTTAAACAAAAACGTGGAAGAAAAAGAGACAGACAGTATAGGAGTCCGGAGACCAGAGTTTGAGAACCACTGATTGGAGTCAGACCGACCCAGGCTGAAGACCCAGTTCTGCCATTTGGACGAGTTATTTACCCCCTCCCCCCCCATGTGTTTCCCCCCCACACCCCCCCACCTAGAGCCTTGGCTGCTTCATCTGTAAACGGTGATGGTAACGTTCTACTTCACAGGGAGTCTGCAAAGATTAATGACCTGAGTCATGAAGGAGCACCCTGCCTGGTCCCTGGCATAGATGAGGCAACAGGCAGTAGGAGAAGGAGGAGGAAGAAAGTTCAAAATGTAGTTTTCATTCTCAGAACACACACACAGTGAGGCTGTTCACCTATCGCTCACACTGGGCGTGAAACGGAACCACAGGGGCCCTCTCCCCCTCTGGGTGCTACAAGCACGGGCGGGCTGAAGCTGGGGGACCTCGAGGGACACGGGTGCTTAAAGAGCCAAAGGGAAGGGTATTCCTCTTCTGCTCTTCCGGGGGAATAGCCCCATGAGGGCTCGGAAGGAGCGGTGAGTGGGGCCACTCCGGGGACGTTGAGCAGGCCGGCCAGCCGGCTCACGCTCGCACGCACGCACACCTAGCACCCATGTCCCCACTGAATGAGGTGACAGCCATGAAAATGATCCCACCCAAAACCCAGCTTCTAGCACAGTCATACCATAAATAACAGGAACTGGGCGCAACACAGCCTGGTGAACACACAGTTACTAACCCTCCTCTCTGTTGGTTTTCAACCCTTGTCTCCTCATCCAAATGCCTGGCCCCACCCGGAGACCTGGAACCCAGGCTTCTATAATTTTGTCCACCCTCCAGATGTGCGACCAGAGGGGAGCCCTCCACACATTCTAGGCGGGCACCTGGTCAAGACCTGAGAGTTTCTGCTTAGGCTGCGTATCAGTAACGTCCCTGGAAAGATGACTCATCGAGAGGTGGCCACACCACTCTGCTCTGCATACAGAAGGCTGCGGCCACGGGAAGCAAGACTGACAAGAAAAATCATAGGAAGCGAGAGAGAGAAGAGAGGCCTGTGCACTGAGGTGCCATTGGGATCTCAGCAGGAGCAAAATGGCACTCTCAAGACAGAATCGTTCCAGAAGGGCTATGGGTGGCATGAAGGGAACCCCAAGGATGGCACAGGAACATGGCAACAGTGCTCCTTACCATGCTCCTTACTGTCCCCCAGGGGAGCCCATGTGGTCAGCTGAGGCCACCTTGAGAGAAGCAGGAGAACACCAGCCTGAGGTGACCTCACAAGGAGGGACCCAGGGATAAAAACGGAAGGACTAAAGACCCCAAATTCCTTCCTCTCTCCCTCTGGTCCCAAACTCAATGAAGACCAATGACCTGCTTCTGTATACATGTCACACATGTCATACATGTCAACCTCTGAGGCAGAAACAGACAGGGTGGGGAACGGTTCCTGGGGAGAAGTGGGAGATGACAGCCCTCTCCAATGGTGGACACATTTGCCTGGCTCCGAAGGACGCAATGTGCTTCTGCCCATGCTAAAAACCGTGCAAGGATCAATTGTTGTGTGATTGTTAGTGATTGTTGTCATCAGGAGCAGTTCGGCTATGATGCAATAAAAAATAAACCAAGTATTCTAGAGGCTTCACTCCCCAAACTTGAATTCTCCCTCCCACTCTGCGTCTAGTGCAGGGAGGCAGGGGGCCTCTGCCCCTCGTAACCACTGGGGAGCCCAGGGGTCCGTCTCAGCAGGGTGTTTCCACAGGTGACCTAGCCTTCTTGAGTGGAGTTGACACATCACTTCTACACATATTTTATTGGCCAGTCACATGGCCCCACTGGATGTCACAGGTGTCACTCCTCCCGGCTACAGTGTCCTGATGGCCTCCATGGTCACTGTGGAGTCTCACCACATGCTGGCATTGCGTCGAGCAGGTCACACGACCTATGAGGCAATGTATTTACAGCCCCACTTTACAAGGCACAGAGAGGTTGAGTAATTTGCCAAGGTCACACAGGGGAGCAGGAAATTTGAATTTGAATTTGAATTTAAATCTAAGCAGTCTGACACACTTCACCGATGGGCTCTTATGGTGTATTGATCACCCAACTACTAAGGATTTGTACAGGGCCTGTAGGGGAGGAACCAGGGACCCAGAGGCAGGCCAGAGAGCCAATGGCCCTATGCAAATGGAAAGACAGCGAGGACAATCATGGGTTCTGACAGACTTCATCTCTTTCCAGCACTAGTAGGATTTGAATCCCAAATCTCATGGCTGGAAAAATAACAAAGAACCCAAGTCTAAATGCCCCCCTATCTCACCTTCAATTGATTTTATTGGGGGTGGGGAGACTCTCCACAGCAGCCCCTCCTCCTCCCCCAGGGGCCCTGCAGTCTCTGAGTCCTCTCTGGGGACAGCTCACTGGTCCATAGCATCAAGCCTCTGGTGTCCCGGTCCTGGAGAGCATAGCCATGTTCTTTGGATAGAATCAGATCAGAGGATAAGTTTCCAAGGCCCCATGCTATTCCTGGAAAGAATGAGTTTCTGGGGCACCTGGGTGGTTCAGTGGGTTAAAGCCTTTGCCTTTGGCTCAGGTCATGATCTCAGGGTCCTGGGATCGAGGCTTGCATCGGGGCTCTCTGCTCAGCAGGGAGCCTGCTTCCTCCTCTCTCTCTGCTTGCCTCTCTGCCTGCTTGTGAGCTCTCTGTGTGTCAAATAAATAAATAAAATCTTTAAAAAAAAAAAAAGAAAAGATTGAGTTTCTGTAAAGAATGCAAAGTTCTGGCATTTTCCTGGCCTGGCCTCCCTGCATCTACCTCCACTGCCTGGATACCACTCAGCCTGGTCCCTGCTTCTGTCCTTTGTGCCAGCACTCCCCACCTGTAGATGACATCAGTCCAGTGACCCCTAGACCAGGTTTTTCTATTGCAGGTGGGGGTGAGGGGAACACTCACTTAGTGTTGACTAATTTTGTTGGAGCCCTGTGATAATGAGTGCCCACCCTCCTGGAAAAGGATTGCAGACCCCACCCCCACCCCCTCCACAACCCCCACCCCCACTCCCACCCCAGAGAATTATCTAATCAGCTCAAGTTTGCCAGATCTTCTAGTATTGTAAGGTTAAGAGAAACAGCCACGGACCATAGGTTACTAGATTTCTTTCTTTTCTTTCCTTTTTTTTTCCTTCCTTTTTATCATAAAGATTAGGCCCAGACACTAAGACTTGAATTATTGTATCTTTTCTCATTACATTAGCAATGTAATCCTAAGACCTATATTTGCTCAGTGCTCTGAGGTCTCCACACCCCTTTACGTTTATACTCTTTTATTCTCACATCCTTTTGGTGAGAATAGGCATCAGAATTCTATCCATTGCACAGATCAGCAAACGAAGGTCAGAGATGTTCAGTAGCTGGCCCAACGTCCCACAGCCTTTGCATGGGAGAGCTGGGGCTTGAACCCCTAGCTCAGACGGACCGCGTTGCCATGGTCACTATGTGCTTGCCAAATGCTACTTCAAGGAAGCAATGTTTCCACTTTTAATGATTTTGTGGCCCTAAATGGAAGCAGGGTGTGCGCCTCAGGTATACAGAGCATTTCTGGGCCAGGGCTATTTGGGGCTGATCCTAGAAGTGTTAAGAGAGTGGGCAAACACGAGGCTCCAATGGAAAGAGGGTGCATCACTAGGTATCTTTACCCTGTGCATGGTGGCCTTATTGAAGGGCTGACCCCAGAGTGGGCCCTGGGCTCTTGACTCTGCACCTGCAGAGAGCGGGCTCCTGGGCCACAGACGCAGGAAAGGGGCAGGTCAAGCCTTGCGCTGTGACCTTGGAGGGGCAGGAAGAAGCTTCAAAGGAAAGCAACCGCGCTGCTCGGTAGACAGCAGCCGAGGCCCAGGTGGGAATGGCATTGCCAGGGAATGTTAAAATTCTTCATTCTTCAAAACTATGGCCAAACCAAGAACATGAGAGCACGTGACCCCAGGAAGTACTGCGAATATCCCCCACCCGCCCTGGGAATGGGCTCAGCCGCCAGCAACACCTGACAGGGAGGAAGAGAAAGAGACCTCAGCCATGCTTTCACACACGTGCTCACACACACACACGTGCATACACACCAACCTCCTTCAGCCCTCTTCTGCAGTTTCTGCCCTTTTCAAATATTCTAGCTTGACTGGGTTTTTGTTTGTTTTTTTTTTTTCCAAAGATGTAAGGCCCTGGGTCGATCAAAGGTCAGAGAGGGGTCCACCTGAGTCCCTTCACCTATAGCCTTCTATTGTGCTATTTTGGGTCCTTGTCTCCTTCCCATTTGCTGTAAACTCCCTGTGTGTCCGGCTGTCATAGACTAAGAGCCTAACAAACAGACGCTGGGGGGCTGAGCGGAAGGGGGACTGGCCAGAGCTGTGGCTGGGAGGGCCCCATGAGTCCGTTGTCAGGACCACCTTAGGCTCTGCCTTCCCCTCCTGGGCCTCAATTTTCCTCTTAAGGTAAAAATGTGGCTTGGGTCACCTCTAAGACCCAGCTCAGCTCACACCCCTGAGGCCTCTCAGGTGTCTTCACCCCTCTTCATCCCAGGAAGGCTTCCTGGCGGGCCGGGGAGAGAAGTTTTGTTCGCCTCCTACTCACCATCTCCCGGCCTTTTCTGCCCCAGAGCTCCAAAGTTTGGACAGTGTGCAGGGGGGCCTCGGTATTGGCAGGAGTGACCCTCCCATGGCCCCCACAGGCCGTGGCTCGGTAGGATGGGGGCTCTGCGCTGAAGGGAGAGCCTGAGGTCTGTGAGTTTGCCCTCTCTCAGCACCGTCACCGCCGCTGGCCTGTCTCTCCATGCCACGTTCCAGGGTGACCGGGTGGCCTGGAACAGACCTGGGTCTTCAGGTCTGCCTACTTTAAGAAGAATGCATGCCAGGGGATCGCAGGCCTCCGGGGCTCCCCGACACTAAAGGCTGTGTGCTTTTCTGTCTTTCCGGAAGCCAACCCAACACCCACACCCCCCTCTTTCCTTCAGTGGCAGGGTCCTCCCAACTTCCTTTTGGAAACTTGGATGCAATCTGATAAGATCTCAGTCAAGATGGCCTGCCATGCCCAAACCAAGAGAAGGGCACCTGAGCCCAGCAGAGCCCACACCGCACGTGCTCCCTGGACTCCAGGACTCACGGGCAGAGAGACACAAAGCGGATGGAGTGGTACCCTTGGCACAGAGGCTGCTCTGAGACAGATCTTCTACCAGCTTCCGTCAAGACTCTTGGGGCAGTCCAGGATCCCATCCTTTGCCCTAACTCCTCAATCGTCAGTCTGGTTCTATCCCTTCATTCTCAGTGCCCTCTTCTGATGCCCCCCTCCAAAATGCCCTACCTGATTCACCCTCCAGATCCCAAGGCAAAGGGACAGGGGTCGCACACCTCGTACTTATCTTGGAGCAGCAGAGCAAGACCCCTGCCTCTTCTGGGAACCAGGACCAGCAGCGTGGCAAGACCATCGGTCGGCCCAGAGCTGCCATCCTGCTGCTGCTCTCAGCTGTGTGGCCTCAAGCCCCAGGCTTGGCTTTTCTGAAACTCGGTTTCCTCATCTCTAACATGGGGAACTTTGCCCGCCTGCTGGGACAGGAACATGGGTTAGTAAAATGCACACAATGTCTAGCTTGGCACTGGAGGCCAGCAGGGCCCTCAGGAAGGGGGGGATTTTGTCGTCACTGTCATTCTGGTGACAAAGTCTCCATCCGCTAACCCCAGGATGTGGATACAGTCAGTTTCTTTCTGATTCTTGTGCACTGATGCACTGAAATCATCCCATTTTCGGTTGCACCAAACAGTGGGACACACACACAAAAAAAACCTCCCTGGGCCCCTTTCGGGAAAGTGTTTCTTCTTCTTCTGACTCAAAACAAAAAAAGAGTCATTCGCCAAACTGAAATAGCACATAAACCTTAGAACCCACAGATTTGAGTGAATTCTAATCTTGGCCCAAACTGGCAAGAGTGAGGGGGTTGGGGGAGGGGGAGGATGAGTCAGAGATTCCACCCTTCAGAGGGGGCAGCCTAATATGGCATTGGGGAGCCATGAGAGACGCCTTAGGTATGCCTGGACTTTCAGACCGGAGCCACGACGCTGGCCTGGGACCAGCCATGCCTGCACCCTCACCTACCCTCGCATACACATGGAGGGGAGCCTCGCGTGGCAAAGCAGCAGGGGGAGGCCAGAGCAAGCTGGGAGGACCCAGCCAAGGAACCAGCAGCTTGACCCCAGAAATGACAGCAACTGCCTTTCTCCCAGCATGCCCTCGGTGGGCCTGTCTCTTTGGGCTGGACGTGGTCCTTGCAGGCTCTAATGTCTCCTAAGTACAGCCAGCGCTGAGTCTGCAACATGGCACACACACGTGTGAGTAATAGGGAGGCTTCACCCCACGTAACCTCAGACTGCATGAAATTTATTCTCATCTCTGCAGAAAGGGACCAGGTAGGGGAGGACCTTCAAAAGGTGAGGGGTACTTTCTGGTGCCCCAGGAGCTTCACAACTTAACAAAAACACAGATGCCTCCTACACGGTGGAGGAGCGGGTGTGGAAACAAAGCCCACGTTCTTGTCCCAGGCTTATATCCTCACTAGCGAGGACTTTGGGCAAGTTATCTCACCGCTTTGAACCTGGTTTCTTTGTTGTTTTTACGTTTTAATCACCTGTACATTGAATGAAGTAGAGAAGTGGTTCTCCCATCGGAATGTCCATCAGAATTCTCTGGAAGGCTTGTTTCCTGTGCTCTGGGTCAGACACTCTGTTTCAGTAGGTCAGGGGTAAAGCCTAAGAATTTGCATTTCTAGCAAGCCCTGAGGGTTACAGGATTCCCCAAGTATATTTGGAGAGAAAAGGGAGTCCCACCATCCTGTATTCCCAGCAAAAGCATTCTGATCGGACTTACCGAGGTCTCACGCCCAACGAGTCGATTGACCCTGCAGCTAGGAGAGCCAAAGGTGCCAACTGGCCTGCCTGGGTCAGATCGTGGGCCCCCTCTCTGGGGCCAAGAGGTGAATCCATTTCCCGGGAATAACACACATCATCAGAACACAAGGTAGGGACCTTCGAGAGGGATGAGAAGTAGAAATTATACTGGAGAGACCCCTACCTTGGTCCTGGAGCCTCCTCCCAGCCCAGGTGAGGCCTGCTCCCCAAGTCTGTTCATCCCCGCACCCCTGACTGTTTACCGTTAGGCCCTCTATTCAGGAGGCCGGCACTTGGCGTCATTTGCCGGATCTAGTTTTCGGTGGCCGGGCGACTCTGGGAAGGGTCCAGGTTCAGGTCCCCACCTCCAGGGAAAACCAAACCTAAACATTCCAGACAGATGAATCCCATGCAAATCCTCCTGGGAAGGAGGGAATTACCTTGGTTCTCCCGACTGGTGTTCCTAAGGAAACTTCTACCACACCGTACAGTCATGCTGGGTCATTCATGTATGAGCCTGTGTCCCGGAGAAATGTACAGAAAGCTGTCATTCACACTTGGGCAGGCAGACTGGCACCGAGTCTCTTTTCTGACCTCAGAAAGACTCCCAGATAATGCGGGTGATGATGAAGACGATGACAAAGGGGTCAGTGTGTCTCTGCCTTTGACCCTGATGTTCTGACACTCCCAAGGGGGTATTTATTCAGATCAGGATTTCAAGCTGGCCAGCAATTTATCAGCCTTCCTACCCAAAGCCTCCTGATGCCCTGTGGCTCACTCTAGGGTAGTGGCTGAGGAGGTAAAGAGCACAGAGATCAAGCCCTTGGGCCACAATCTGAGATGAGAATCTCAGGGCCACAAATGGACCCTGGGTTGGAGTGGGTACTCTGACCTTCACCTCAGATCTATGCATTGGTTGATCACAGCACCTTCCTTGGTGCTCATTTACCAGGAAACAGAATAACATCAGGATTCAGCCAGCAGGCAGGCTATGCGCACAGGTTAGCCTGAATCCAATCCAGGCTGTGTGACTCGGGTAATTCACACAGTATCTCTGTGCCCCAGGCATCTCTTCAGCAAACAGAATTCCAGAAGCGCTTATACCTCAAAGGCGGTTATGAAAATTAACACGTGTAAAGCACTTAAAATGATACGTGGTGCTTGCTGAGAGCTTTATAAATATCAGCTCTGATTATTCAGTTCACGAGACACCGATGAAGCCCCTCCTATAGGCCAGACACTGTGTGTCGTGGCAGAAATTCAGAGATCAATAAAGATCCAGAACATTACCTTCCAAATGTTCATAGTCTTGGGGGAAGATAAGACCCAAAGAAAGATAAACCACAATACACTATAACCAGTACTGTTACAGAGCCTTGAAGAAAGTACTAACTGGACCTAGAAGAGACCAGAGAGATTTCCAAGGGATGTGACATCTGACCTGGGCCTCAGTGAATCTGCCCAAGGAAAGGTGTCTGGGGAGGCCGTTCCAGCTACAGAGAACAGAATGCTGATTTTAGCAAAGGGCCTGGTTGTCCATGAAATGACGGGTTCAGTGTGGAAGGAACATAAGGTTCCTAAGCGGGGAGCCGTGCCCGCTGGGCCCAGCACGTTGGTTAGTACATCATGCTGTAGTTTGGACTTTATCCTGAGACAGCAGAAGCCAACATAACTTTTTAAGCAAGAGAATGGAATGGGATGAGATGTGACTTTTTTAGGACTAAAGCTAGTACCAGGGCGGAGATCAGCCTGGCTGGTGAGAGACTGGGATGGCCAGGCTTTGCAAGACATGGTGAGGACGGGAATAAGGAAGTGGTGTGGACGTGGGAAGGAGGGAGACAAACTCAGCGTATTTTCATGGGGACAAGGGACAGGAAGCAGTGGCTCACTGGATGTGGGGAGGGAGAAGTGGGAGAAATCAAGGCAGCATTTCATCTCCAGCTTGGGAGATTGGGAGGATGGTCTGGACCAAGACAGGGAACCGAAAAGAGGAACAGGCTTGAGCAGGTCTGTGTGGATGGGGCAAACAGTGACAAGTGGGGTGACTTAGGGATGTAGGCTTCCTCTCTATACTTAAAACATCAAGTAATCCCTGAAAAAAGAAAATGACCTGGGGATACAGAGTGGAGTTACAAAATTTGCCTGAGAACCAGTCATCTGGGCCTGGAGCCCTATTTCCTGATAATTAAAACAATTAAGAAGACCCTAAAAATCTGTTAGAAGCCAGGCAGACATCAAAACCAGAGCACCAAGCGAAGCCCTGCTGGGAATGCAGCCCTCCTCTTGATACATAATTGAATCATGTCCACTTATTTTGTTGGTTAACATAAATTAGCACACTTAGGAGACATCCTCCCTCGGACTCTGCCAAGACCTCGCGGTGGTGTGTACCCAACTGGGAAGGAGAGACAAAGTCCCCTTTTATGTAACCATCCTCCATTAGAAGAAAAAACAGAGAGAGAGAAAATACCAACTTCAACCATGGAAATAAATATAGGACAGGATGGCTTGAAACTTAAAGGTTGGAAAAATGTCATACAGCAAAATTTAAACCCCAAATGTGGTCTAGTGAGCCACAAAGCACACATATTTGCACTTCTAGAGTGAAAGCTCTTTTGAAAACAATCCTTGAAATAAAGATTCCCAGGTTCCACTGGGGGAGGGCCCATTTTGCCCAAAACACATCTTCATGGCTGGGTTTAAATCCCTAGACAGTGTTCCTAATGGAACGCTGACCGGCCCGCCCGCGCCCTGCCACCCCAGCAAGATCTCGGCTCCTGAAGAAAATAAGACTTTCCTTTACAACCAGTCAGCTGGGAAAGAAAACAAGAATCTCATCTGGAAAATTTCCATTTGCAAATGGACATTAGAGAAATAATGACTTTCTGGAACGGGACACCACAGTGCCTTTGCTTCTACCTGTAGCCAGGTTAACTGGTCGAGAGAACGGAGGCCAAAAAACGGGATCCACCTGCTGTCCTGACGTGATGTCTGAGGAACCGGGAGAAATAACGACGCCGTCAGTGCAGACGGCAGGGCCTCGGGTCCCCACTGAGCCCCGGCAGGCGCATCTGGCATGGAGGCTGGCCAGGCGGAGGCAGACCAGGCGCGGCTCACGGGCCTTGTCTAAAGGAAAGGAAGGCAAATCCGCTCCAGCAGCCGTGGCCGCGCCAGTGTCACCAGTATCTGGCGTTCCAAGAGAAACCTGAAATGTGCATGTTTGTGCGAAATCTTCTGAACTGTAACATGGAGAGATACCTCCAAAAAGTTTTCAACACAGCGGAGGCCAAACTCTGTGCCCCTCCCTGCCGCCATCTGAGACCGCGGCTCTGCTGTGCCTGATCACTATCAAGGCCGGATTTCAACATCCAGGCAGGGAAAGATAAGAGAGGACACACATGTTATTCACTATCCTGATGCCTGAAGTCAGGAGACGTGGGTTCCTGTCTTAGGTCTTTGACTAACTCTGCTGTGTGTCATGGGACCAGCTGCCCGCCTTCTCTGGGCCATGACTCCCCCTTCTCTGAAATGAGGGGGCAGACAACATGCGCTCCCAGGGCTCATCCTGCTACATCCTAGGACTCTAAGCCCTCAGCTGATAGAAATTATTCCATGAGTAAGAGGTACTTTCTAGAACATAGAATCAACCTTGAGCTATCGGTGAATTGAGGTTGATGAGGCTCTCCTTACTACCCTTGGGTTTCCGGCGGTCTCTTGTGAGGAAGGAGAAAAGCCGACAAGCTGAAGTTACACTGAGATCAGGGGACCTGCTTTCCCACCTCGTGGGCCCCACAGGGGTTTCTGTAGGCGAAGAGACTCTCTCATCTGCCACCCTCCTCCTCCTCACAGTAAGCTCTGGTCCGGTTCTTTGTCTACATTTTGAAGATGAGGAGAGGGAGGCTCAGAAGTGTTAAGCCTCTCACCCAAGGTCACATAGCAAGTAGGAGTCGGGGTCAACGGAGGCTGGTCTCTGTGAGGAAAGGCTACCCCCTTCTCGACACTAGGAACCCAAATATTACCAGAGGCATGAGCATCTGGGTTAAAAAAAAACAGGCCATCGTCATCATCTACACCTGCCCTGGCACTGGAAGACAGCAGGGGGCTGTCACCCCAATCCTGGACCACATTCTGTAACATTGAAGGACTTCCTTCAGCCAAGTAGCCCACCCTCCTGCGTAACTCTGCTTAAATACAAATTAGATTCGTTACCTGGAAAGAAAGTGGTTTTTTTCTCCTTTCTCTTTGATGGTACTTTTTTTCAGGAGCCCAGATGTGGGAGAGAGAGAATACTGTCTGTGCCTCTGTGCCATCTGCAGGGGCCCCCCTCGTCCCTGCAGCACCCCGAGATCAGAACTGGCCTGCCTGTGTCTCAGTGGAAACGGAAGTCCCCCGGGCCCTGAGACAGGTGGGCTTCTTCTCCAGAATCACATGCCTTGAACACCCAGCAGGCGCTGCAGGGTCAGCCAGGGAGGGGTGGGTCCTTCTGGTCTCGTCTAGCCAGTACCCGGCACACGGGAAAGCTCTTGAATAAAATGGAAGCGCCCAGCAAATTATTTCATGAGTTGCAGGCTTGTTCTCTGCCAACTTGATTGTGACATTATTTGAGAAAACCAGCAAGTCTCAGATATCCTGCCCTCCACTTGGGTCACAGGTCGAGGGGCCCATGTCCTAACCCCTGAAACCCATGAATATGAATTTTAGGGGAAACAGGGCCTTTGCAGATATCATTCATTTAAGGGTCTCAAGATGAGATCCTCCTGAATCAACTGGTGGTCCTTAAATCTGATGACAAGCGTGCTTATCAGAGACACATGGAGAAGCACCACCATGGGGAAGAGGAGTGGCCATGTGAAGATGGAATGACAACCCACCAGCCAAGAAATTCCTGGAGCTACCAGAAGCTATAAGAAGCAAAGATACTTGGATTCCTGCGTGGCTCAGTCGGTTAAGCATCTTCCTTTGGCTCAGGTCAAGATCCCAGGATCCTGGGATGACTCCCTCATCAGGCTCCCTGCTCAGCAGGGAGACAATTCCTCCCTCTGCCTGCTTGTGTGCGCTCTCTCTCTATATCTATCTATCTATCTACCTCCCTTTCTCTCTCTCTCTGACAAGTGAATAAATACAATCTTAAAAAAAAAAAAAAAAAAAAAAAAAAGCAAATATAGATTCCTGCCTTGCTGAGACCTCGATGTGGGACTGTGGTCTTCAGAATAGGAGAGAATAGACTTCTGTTACTTTAAGCCCCAAGCTGGTGGTGATTTCTTACAGCAGCCATAGGAAAATAGAACACCTAGTAGAACTGTTTCAACAACACTTAATAACTAATACACGCTCCAATCCCTAGTGCAGGACGGGGCCTAGAGTACATAACTTGGGACTGGCTGGCTCTGTCGGGACTCGAAGAACGAGCTTTGAACCTGTCCCAGAGCGGGGTGCCTGGGTGGCTCAGTTGTTGATCAAGTTCAGCATTAGGCTCCTTGCTTAGCAGGGAGCCTGCTTCTTCGACTCTGCTTTACTTTCTCTCTCTCACACAAATACGTAAATAAAATCTTATTAAAAAAATAAAAAATAAAACAGAGGGAGGGGCGCCTGGGCGGCTCAGTTAGTTAAGCATCTGCCTTCCGCTCAGGTCATGATCCCAGAGTCCCAGGATCGAGCCCCGCATTGGCTCCTGCTTGGCGGGAAGCCTGCTTCTCCCTCTCTCACTCCCCCTGCTTGTGTTCCCTCTCTAGCTGTGTTTCTCTCTGTCAAATAAATAAATTAAAAATTTTTTTAAAAAAGAAACTGTCCCAAAGTGACTTCCCACCCTGGCTGACAGAGCCATTTCTGAAGGTACTGTCCCCCTTTCTCCTTACTTAATCCCAGCTTCACCCAAATGGCCTTTCCTCCCCTGGAAGCAGGGTGTGACTGCACACTCCCAGAATGCCCCGTGACCCTTGGCTCTGCCAAATGTCAAAACCCCTTACACAGGGGAGCAAAGCTAGATACTTCTGAGAGCCCCCCCGGTGTTTAGGACAGGTGGGGCTCTGTGTTCATCACGTGGAGCTGGGTCCAGCAGCCAGGGCACGGGGAAGCGGGGAGGAGGGCTTGGGAAGGAAACTACTTGGGCTAATAGAATTCTTGGTGGTAGAGGGCAGGATGGGGAGGCATGGTAGTTTGGGACACTCCCTGCAAACCTCCAACCCTCAAATGCAGCAAAAATAACCAAACCACTGGATTTGCTGTGGTACTTGCTCTGCACAAGCAGCTCCAAATCCCCAAGCCCTCTCCAGGCCAACCCAGACCCTCAACTCATCCAACGACGAAGAAATTCTGAACCACCCAGGCCAGCCCCTTCTGTCTGCTCCGCTCTCCTGTAGGCGAGGAGCTGATCTGAACGCTCCTTCGAAGATGCACTTGAGTCGTGTTGGAGAGACCTTAACAACCAGGGGGAGTTCTGAATGTTGTTGCTCTGAAAATTGTTGAAAGCCAAGTCAACAAGGGTGCCTGCGTGCACACAGGCCACCACATGCCCCCCCCACCTGGCCCCGGCCGCTGTGGGGGGGCAGGCAGGGCCTTCTTGGCTTCTCCTTGGGTCCACGGGGACCGTGTAAATCAGGCCAGGCCAACAATGTGTACCTTTCAGGGAACACACTTACACCCTTGCCTTCTCTCGCCCAGTGTTGGAAAAGGGTCTAGGCTTTCACCCTGGGGGTGTGCCTGAAGCTCCAACTGCCCAAGGCAGTTACACCCTCTCTGTCTTTCCCCCTTGTGTCCCATCTCCTGCACTTGACTAAACTCACCTGCTTTCAGGTCAGAAAAATAACGGCTTAGTGGTTGATTTGCTTTACCCTCATTCTGAAGACAAGGGAGAGGCTGAAACCAGATCCATGCATTTTTATTATAAGTGTCCATTACCATCGGCTTGGATCATGTATGCAGATTTTTTCCGGATCTGCTTCCATGGGGGAGTTGTGTGCTGCTGTTTGGGGCGTGTGGCCGTGTCAGGTCAAGTCTGACTTTTATAAATGTTTTGAGCTCCGGATCTTGGGAAGCAAATAGAAGTCGTACCCGGTGGTGTGGATAGGTGAACTAAGGCAGCCTCGGCATTGCACTCAGAGTCTGGACGGGGATGTGTGCCTCCCATCTCATCCGTGAAAATCCTACTGCACACAAGAACACCAGAGTGATGGAAAATACAACCCAGCCAAAGAGATTAGGGGCCATCCTGCCCCCTGAACTCGGTATTCCCAGCCCTGCCGAGGAATAGTGTGATGGTACAAAGGTGCTCCTTCCCTGGAAGAGATCAGATTTACTTCCTGCCAAACGAGCATCATTCAAATCCGAATGTCAGCCTCTCACCGTCCCTGCTTGTGGATGAGCCACGCTATTTATTTAGCAGTTGGTCTGCGATCTGTGTGGCGGGCATGTTGCTGCAGGGCCCTCGGAGGGACAGCTGGCGCCAGGAAGGCTGGTTCAGACACATCACGACGGCCACTAACCGTCTCCAAAGGATCTTAAAACACTCTGCTTGGCCAAAGGCTGTTGCTCATGACTTTCATCCACACCCCCAGAACTCCCTTTCAAGTGGACCCCATTCTCTAATGCATCACCCATCTTCAGGACCTCTTTCTCTGCGGCCGTCCTTGCCCACAAGCCACGTGCATGAAGCCTGGCCTCTAACTGGTGTCCATCACCCAAACCAGGGTTCAGCAAACTTCTTAGTAAAGGGTACAGAGAGTAAATAGGTCCTCAGCCTTGTCGGGCCATGCGGCTACTGTCGGAACTCTTCCATCGCGGTCCCAGCGTTGAGCAGCTGTGCACGACGCGTAAGCAAACATGTGTGGTGGGGGGGCCAATCAAACTTTATGTATGACACTGACATTGAAGTTTTATGCAATTTTCATATATCACAAGGTATTATCTTTTTTATTTTTTTCCCACCATTTAAAACTGTAAAACGCCTGGGTGGCTCAGTTGGTTAAGCGACTGCCTTCGGCTCAGGTCATGATCCTGGAGACCCGGGATCGAGTCCCACATCGGGCTCCCTGCCCAGCGGGAAGCCTGCTTCTCCCTCTCTCACTCCCCCTGCTTGTGTTCCCTCTCTGGCTGTGTTTCTCTCTGTCAAATAAATAAAATATTTTTTAAAAAATGTAAAAATCAGGGGCGCGTTGGTGGCTCAGTCGGCTAAGCATCTGACTCTCGGTTTCAGCTCAGGTCCTGATCTCATGGGTTGTGGGATTGAGCCCCACGCTGGGCTCCCTGCTCAGCGGGGAGTCACCTTGAGATTGTCTCTCTTCCTCTCTCTCTGCTCCTCCAGCTCGTGCTTTCTGTCTAAAATAAATAAATCTAAATAGATAAATAAAATAAATAAATAAATGTGAAAACCTTTCTTACGGCTCACAAACAGCACAAAAGCAGGTGTTCGGCCAGATTTAGGGTGTGGACCACTGTTTGTGCACCCTGCTCTCCCGAAGGGCAAGAAAGCTCTCCCACTGACCACACCCGCGACCCCAGTGATATCACTGCCCATTCTCCCATTTTATGATTTAATGTTTTGACTGTGCCTTTCTCCTTCACCAACTCTGGCAGCTACTGGCTGATGGTCAGCAACAAGCCAGGAACTTCCGCATTTTGGTGAAATCTAAATCCAATTCGAAGCAACCAAAGGGCTAGCTAGTCTCATGGGGAGCAAGGATGATGCCAGGAAGGAAACTAGGTTCTGACTTCCTCTCCCACTGGGGAAGTGTATGCACAGGTACACAGCCTTTTCTCCAAGGGAGGCAGCCCGTCAAGTCACCACATAATTTGAAAGGGCAGGTCTCAGTCTGCATAAACTCTCCAGCCATCTTCTCCCATTTCCACTTTCCAGTACTCATGGCAGGAACGAGATATGCCAATGGGCGACCAGAACCCTTAATGAACGTCCTCACGGAACAGAATATCTTTCAGCCTCCCCAACCCTGTTCATTTCACAACTCCCAACAATTCGGTGGGACAGCCCCTAAGCTATACACAACCCTAACCTCGGGAGAACATTGCATCGGGCCTCCTCTGTTTTTCCCATGGGATGCTTTCTATTGTCACGGAACCCATTTGGAGTTGCTTGTAACAACATCACACAGAGAGTCAGGAAGGAGCTTCCCTTGCAAAAACCCTGCTGAATTCTGCTTCTGTTCCGGTCGGCCTTTGAGACCGTGGTACTCCCGCCACTCAGCAGCTTGGTCCCTACAGTTCAGACGTGTGCAATTATCCCTTCAAGCACAGGCAGGGCATTGCCTAGTAGTGTTTATAGAGCAAAATCTTGTTTAAAAGGGGAACGTAAGTATAATTTCATTTAAAAATTTTGTGATCATTTCCTTTGACTTAAAACTTAAGTGATTTTTGTTTATAAAAGTGGGGAGAGACAATCACCCTCATGAATATTCACAACTTTCTAGCAATTTCATGGATTGGTTTCTTCAGTAGTAATTATAAACATATACCCACGTATACCGTTCATTCTGTCCTTAGATCTGTATCTATGTGTATGCTTACAACTGTATCTATTTTAAAAAGTGATAGATATAAACAGCTGCTAAGGAGCTCCTGGGGGGGCTCAGTTAAGCATCCGATCCTTGGTTTTGACTCCGTTCACTATCTCAGGGTTATGGGATCGAGCCCCATGTCAGGCTCTGTGCTCAGTGGGGAATCTGCTTGAGATTCTCTCTCCCTCTGCCTCTCCGTCTCTCTAATAAATAAATAAATGTTAACAAGAATAAACAGCTGTTAATATTTGAGGGCTATATAGCAGCTTCTGCGTTCAGTCTTCCCCGGTACAATCTCATTTAATTCAACAAGAATTTGAGAAAGAGATCATTGGTCATCCCTTTACAGAATAAGAATACATTTCCTCCTCTATTCTTAATTTACAAACCCATATGCGTTCCCTGTCCCTTTCAAAATCCATCGTGCTGGGGACTTTGACTTGAAAGGGATACAGGCAACGTTTGGTTAAGTGCCCTCAACTAGGGAATTAGAAGAGAGAAAGAAACTAAAAAGACACAACCCAGAAGGAGGCAGTGTTCTGAACCACAGGAAGAAAGATCATTTACCTACATATGTATTTTAAGCCCAGTTCTGCCATTCAACTGCTACATACTCTAGGATTCAGCTTTGCAAATTAGAAGAAATCTACAGCCTTGTATTTCCAACGTCCCTAGATAATGGCAAGGTGGTCAACACTGATCGTTCTCATAGCCACTGTCTTCTTTCTACAACACCTCGCGTGACCTCTAAGCCAGGACTCCGAGGCAATTTTGAGCAGCCCATCAAAATCCCAGAACCCAGAGGGAGAAAGGACACAAGGGGGGCCCGTCCCCTTTCCAGAATGTCACTTAAGCCGTGGAAGGCTTCTAAAAGTCCATGCCCCGCCAAGTCATTTCAAGGCTTCCTGGAGATGAAATGTGAGAGAAGATAAACTTGGCTTTCATCTTTAAAAACATCAAAAAATAAATAACATCAAAACAGAGGCTGGATACAGAGGGCTCCGATGTGCATACATAAATAATGGTGAATGAATCAGTCCCAGTGGATTGCTCAGGCCCACCAGACTCCATAAAACTGGGGACACTGGACAGAGAAATACTCAAGGGTTCCAGCCAGAAAGCATGTCTATTCCTTTGTATCACATGTCAGTGCTTCCTTCCTTTCTCAGCCAAGAGGAAATGAACAATTTCTCATACCCTCCACTCCATGAGGCTCCACCCAAGCCCCCTCAACTATCTTGGCCATTATCTAACTGCAAAAGCCGGCCAATTATTTGAAGTTAAGTATTTTGTTCTTGAAAACTCAGTAAGGTATTCTAGAACTTTGATTCATGACCGGAGTGGTATCTCTTCAGCTATTAAATTCCTAGGAAGAAACTGCACACCCACTAGTATGGCTATAATAAAAAATACCGACAATAACAAATGTGTGCAAGGAGGTGTTGAAACTGGAGAACTCCTACATTGCTAGTGGAAATGTACAAGAGGGCAACCACTTTGGAAACAATGCGGCAACTCCTCAAAAGGTTAAACACAGAGTTACCGTATGTCCCAGGCAGGTGTGCACCCAAGAGAAATTATCTCCCACTCCCTCTGCTCCCCACTGCCCCCTGGCCTTGCTCTCTCCAGTTAAATAAAATATTTTTTATTTTTTTTAAAAAGGGAATAAAGTACTAAGAAATACTATAAAATGGGTGAATCGTGAAGACATTATGCTAAATGGAAGCATGGCCAAACACAAAAGACCATATATAGTACCATTCCACTTCTATGAAACGGCTAGAATAGGCAAATCCATAGACAGGAAGCAGATTGGTGGTTGTCAGGGCTCGAGGGGAAAAGGAAAACAAAGTATTGCTAATTGGTACAGGGCTTCCTCTTGGAGTTACGAAAATGTTCTAGAATTACATGGTGGCAATGGTTGCACCACCTTGTGAATATACTAAAAAAAATCACAAACGTGCAAAAACAAAAACTCAGAACACTATCTATGGAGTGTGCCAGAGCTGAGCTAAGGCAGTCCTCACTGTTAAGACAAGAGGCTGGTGAGAACTCGTTTTGCAGCTGAGGAAAGGACAGTCCAAACAGAATCCGTGACTCGCCCACCACCACCCAACTTTAAGAAATAAACCAACTCAAATTGGTCTCAACCCACCATCCTCTACTACGTAAGGCTGCAGCCTTATTTAGACCATCCCCAGCCATGAGACCCTTGGGAACCTCCAGGTCCTGATCCCGCACAGTGGACCTTGGCCCTCTGCCCTCTGGGGCCTCAACTGTACAGCACGAGCTAGCAGACCTGCCTCCTGTTTCCAGATTGGTGGCTGGGTCCTCATTCTGTGACCATCAAGTCTGCCAGATGTTTGACTGTAACCGCATGTTTTACTTCCCTGTGTGTGGGATCAAGGAACTTTCCACAAGATCCGATGGAGGGAAGCTTCCTGAGGTAAAGAGGGACCAAAGGCTGAGCAGTGAAGAGTACCGGGCCCAAAGAAATCCACAAAACTCTCTGGAAGGCCCCACTTCTCTGCCCTGCCCTTCTACCCTCCCCAGCCCACCCGAACCCCCTGCCAGCTCCTCTCTGGTAGCCTCTGTCTACCCCCTTCCCAGACAGCCAGGCACTACCCACTTCTCACCGACATGCCTGAGACTTTGGTTCTTTGTAAATGAACTGACCTCCCATCACAGTGCTGATCACAGGGTGGTTCAACTAATCTCCTTAGGTCTGGCCGGGTGGGGGTGGGGGTGGGGGGCGTGCAGAATCCCAAAATCTCCAGGACCCTATCACACCCTGCTGCCATCTATTCATTTGGGGGCAGAGCTCAAAGAAGAAGTATTTCTCTCCTCCTTCTCACGCACCATACTGACTTCTTCACCTAGATGTCAACTCTTTCAAAATAATTCAAACATCAAAATGGCCAACAGCTAGTACAGGACTCAAATCAACACAGTCTCCTAGAAAGCCATAAACTGCCCCTTCAGTTTCAAAAGCATAAAATGCGCACCACAGTGATCTTCCCGGAGAAGAAGCGCACAGACGCAGGGCCTGGCTTCAATCACGGCCGCAGTGCCGGCAGGAAGCTCTCCCACGGGGGAAAATGCCCAGTGCGCTGGGGAATCAGCATCCCAGACACAGGTGAGTAAAAGCTGCTTTCAATTATTTTCTAAAGTCACATTCTCGAGAGTGGGACCATAACTCTGCTCTACCGGTAATAAATGTTGGCTAGCACAGGAGATCGGCACAGGACCCCAGGGCAGTGGGCCACCGTCCAGATGGCTAGCCAGACCCTCGCTCCACTACCCACGGCCTCAAACCCGGTGAAGAGCCTCGACGTGGCACTTTTTAACCATACGGTTCTGAGAGCATGGCTGAAGCCTGGGCGAACTGGGGCTACTCTGCCTCCCTTTCCCCATATGAAGGCTGGCAGGCAGGTATAATGGGACTTTGAATCACAAATTCACATGGTACCATTTCCCTCTTCAGAGTTTTGGTGGCATGGAAATAGGTCAAATTATTTTAAAACTTGTTCAAGCTATCTTTTTGAAGTGTTGAGGCCAATTCTACTCCCTGTACATCAGGAGGAAGCCAGTCTGCAAGGCTCCGAGGTCCTTCCCCAGGACCTAGATCGCCTGAAGCTTTCCGGTCACACCTGCCACCCACAGGACACGCCCCCGTTCGCAAAGCGTCGTCTGAGCCATCCCTCATTTGCTTTTCTAGAAGTGAAAGCCCAGAAAGATACGACGACACCTTCGGAGCCCCAGGAAGCAACAGAGCCAGAGCTTAAACCAACCTCCCCGGATTTCCCACTGGACCCACCTGTCCCAGGTCCTGCTGGTGCTGGCCAATCCCTGTGGCCAGTCACCGGCTAGTAGCCAACGACGGACCCACCCAGCTCTGCCTTTCACGCCATCGCAGCCAACAGCCCTGAATCCACACCTCCGAGCACAGGAAACCATTTGGTGAGACACGAGTCTTAAAAAAATAAGCTGCGTGACATTTATTTTGTCTTGTTAACATTAATATCTGTAGAAACATTTTTATTGTCAGTATAAAAATTAACAGGTTTTATTAAATACTTTCTCCAATCTTATAACAAGTAGAATCAGTGTAATCTGTCACTTGCACGGCTATAGCAAAGTGAGTAGGTGTTTCCAAAGCAAAACATGATACCTTTGGAATCACAAAGGTACAAATGGAATGCACAACATGGCAACACTGTGTCTGACGCTGGTATGAGGCCCGATCTCGTGACGTCCTGCCAGAATTAGACAGAAGCAATCCCTTAAAAAGATGGAAGTATCTCCAAAAACTATCAGCAGAACAACTCAGTGTTTCAATTTCTATGAGACTTGAAGATTCTAAAAGGCTTCTCTAACACCAGTGAATCTGGAAGCCATTATCAAAATCCGCTGAAGAGAATAGAGGCTAGTCTGATTAACGTGCAACTGGGGGCAGAAGGCCAGCTGCCGGAGAGGAGTACAAGCCTGCTATCATCTCAACTAAGGTCCATCCTCGAGGAATGGATTAAGGCATCTTTTTAAGAGAACGCTGGTACCATTTGTCCTGGGAAGTCCAGTTGAATGTTCCATGGGCCCAATGACAGAGCTGCACAGCAAAACAAAATACTCTCTAATGGGTTTGTTTCTTATCAGCGTTTTGGTGGTGTAAGAACAATCATTTGACAGCAGAGTTTAAACAAATAAATCAAAACTTCATTTTCCCCAAATTAGTCATATTCTGTAAATATTTCTCTTTTCAAAGAATCTGATAACTAGTTAAGTCCAAGCAATAGATTAACTAGTCCGATGTGCTGCCTGCATAGAAATGCCACTTAAATTACAAAACAAAAATAAAAACAAAACCACAAAACTATAAATGATTAATTGTTTTGTATATTACCAATTCGTTAATAAATTAATGTTATACCATTTTCCCTGAAAGCAAAAGTATTCTTCCACCTCTGCTTGGTGAAAATTAAGAAATTCTGTGTAAGAACAGCATTTAGCAAACAGCTATTAAAAAAAGAGAGACCAATTTTCTAGGTGCATTGGGACGTCCATTTAAAATCAATACAAAAAATAATTCCTTGTAAATATATAATATATATTTATACATAATTTGAATATATTTACATACATCCAGCACCTATATACTGCAATTGTGCTCTGTAAGTGTGTGCTGACATATATTTTCTCCAATTATTACAAAATTCACAAGGAAGGCAGAACGTAAGTTTGCCTTGAGTTCAGAGGGCCCGCAGCCAGTACCCACAGTGGGTCATGGGCGCGTAGGGGCCCGTGACAGTCCACAGCCCCAGAAACATTCTTCTTCTCCTGGTGAAGATTACAAGTTTCCAACTGTATAATTTCTTTACACGTGTGCCGATTACTTTTCCGATTATTTACTCCTCTGATCCATATATACAAGCAGAGCCAACAAGCTCCTAGAGGCATGGCCTCCCCACTCAGTGTGGCTAGGTTCCCGGTGCTGTCCTGTGTGGGGACAGGACAAGCTCATTCATGTTTTAACACTGCCGTTTACATGTGGATACTGAGGAAGGCAAGGTTCGTAAGGCATGGGGTCCGGAGAGAAAACAGAATCGTCTCCTGAAGAACAAGAACTCCTTGTGTCAGGGTAACTAGGTGAATACTGTTCGAGAGGCTGACTGAGGTCCAAGTATTCCTGAAAGAAGGGAAGAGAGACGTTTTATTTCATCTCGGGTCAGGATAACAAGGTGAATACGGTTCGAGAGGTTGACTGAGGTCCAAGTATTCCTGAAAGAAGGGAAGAGAAGACTTTTATTTCAAATACAGGCTCTCGAGATGCTCTATCGGAGTTGAGACGGGACGGGGCACCCTTTAAAAATTCAGGGACCCAGCCTCCCCTGCTCCCACAAAGACCTCCTCAAGAACCGCCCCCCCCCCCACTTTTTTGGCTCTAGGCTGCCTTTAACTCTTCTCTTACAGTCCATCATGAGTACATGAATGGGAAAGAGGGAACGGAAATTTCTGAGCACTCACGTCCACTCACACAAACCCCAACGCTTAAGTGGCTTGCTATGTCCCTCCTCGAGAGGGAGAGCACGCGGTTAATATCCGAGCCCCCACAAAATGAAAAACACCAACATGCTGTGGATTCCGGGGGCCCCTTAAAATAGTTGAGACCATGAATATTTATTTTACGAATTACATTTTACTATTGCAGTTTCTAGGATAATTTAGGGGGAATCTGGCTCCATTCAGCGGGTAATTTCACAGATGTAATTCATTACTCTCAGAAGCCCTCCGAGTTGAAAATGTAAACAGGTTCAGAAAAGGCTCGGACGGACTCGTGTATGTTAAATCCATAATGGACTGTTAAAGAAAATTTTGAAATTCAAAAGGGGCTCTTCTGCTCCCTACAGCCTCTGCTGGGGTTCCTGTGAAGACAGCTCACTGGGCTACTCAGGATAACATCTCTTCCAACTTATGGCAGGATGAGAGCACACTGCCTCGTCTTATATGGCCCGTGAGCTAAGAGCATGTTTTGAAACATGAGCTAAAATGTTTTTAACATTTTTCAAGGGTGTGTGTGTGTGTGGGGGGAATCAAAAGAAGAATAACATCTCGTGGCATTAAAATGACATAAAAGGACATAAAAGCCAAATAAAATTTAAACGTTAGGGTCCATCAAGTTTTATCCAGAACACAGATACACTCATTGATGTATTGTCCTTAAGTGCTCTCTCACCTTGATGGCTGAACTAAATAGCTGGGCTCACAGAGATTTTAAAAAAAAAAAAAAAAAGTTCACTATCTGGCCCTTTACCGAGAGATTCACAGACCCTCACTCAGAAACTAGAAAGATTTCTAAACTGAGGAATTTCTGGGTTTTGCTGCCTCCACTGGGCTTACACACCAGGGTGGCTCTGTTCCCACAGCCTGAAGCCAGTGACATTCCATGATGTGTGGTTTTGCTGAGCAGGGAGAGGGAAAGTGCAGACCACAGCACAAAGAGCCCCGGTGTTATCACAGAAGAGCCCGCAGAATGTTGGCGACTCTACATTTTAAAGTACCCATTCCCCCCCCCCGCCAAAAAAACCCCACTATAGTTCATCACCAGGGGCCGGCAAAGGAACGAGACCCCATCCGAGAATGGGGTCTGTGTCAGTTCCAACAGCATCAGCATTAACCGCACAACTGGAAACAAACACACCCACCACATCAAAAGAGAACTTTTTGCCTACAATGATAAAAATGAAATTTTGTCCTAAATGGAACCATTTTTCTCAAGCATATGGTAGTGATTTTCAGAAGGAAAGAAACTTCGATTTTTATATCCGTTCGACGATATGGTATTCTGCTTTTTTATTTTGGGATGCTAGATGTAAATTTCAGTATGAATGGGCCCACTTTAAATAAAGACCATTGCGCATGGACTTAGGACCATTAAAATGGAATATCAGTGCTTTCCCAGTTTCTAAATGCAGCTATAATGTTCAGATCTGATAGGGAAAAACAGGGGATCAGTGGATTCCAAGTCTAGGGTTAAAGGAACTTACACGAGAAACAACAATTTTTGGCAGGAGAAGAAAGTTGCTTTTTCTCCCCTTGAACTGTTCCTTTCCTTTCAACTTCTGAAGGTCAGCTGTATTCATTTAAATGCAATCTCTCCTTTTATCAGCTACAGTTAGAAGGACCAGATAATGTTGCTCTGGCTTAAGGCTTCATATCACACCATTTGATTTAAAAAAAAAATTATTCTAAAACTACTAAATGTATTTTAAAATAAATTAAATGTATATTTTCATTCAAGCAATTTAAACCTCTTTTTGTTGTTGTTAAGATAATTGGGTTCTGGGAAGTTCTTTTCCCGTTTGGAGGAAGACTGATCCCTGCACCCTCATTAAATATCTCAAATTCATTCATTAACCATTTTTTGGCAGGATTCTTCTGACCTTAATGTGTTTATCATCTTTCCTGCTCAGATCAGACACACTCTACAACCTGCATGCAGAAGCAAGCACTACCATGACTGGATTCAGACAGTGAGGGACAGAGGAGTGTTTCTTTCATTGGTACAGATTATAAATAATTCATAGAAAAATATTTTAACAAAAGGGTACAAGTCTTTACTTAAAAATCATAAATCCCCAGGGGCGCCGGGGTGGCTCAGTCAGTTGAGCATCTCACTCTTGATTTCGGATCCGGACATGATCTCAGGGTACAGGGATCGAGCCCCAAGGCAGGCTCTGGGCTCAGCAGGGGGTTTGCTGGAGCATCTCTGTCCCTCTTCCTCTGCCCCCTCCCCACTCTCTCGCTCTTTCTCAAATAAATATATCTTAAGGAAAAAAAAAATCACAAGTCCCTCATCATATGCAGCTGTGTGTGGACCCTGCCGTGTGAGTGAAGACAGGACGGCAGGCTTCACTGCTGCGGGTGGAGGCCACCAGGAAGGGGACATCAGCAGCTCCCAAGTCCATGACGGGCCACAGGAACCCAAATGCTGTTGTCGGGACATTTCTCTCGCCTCCACACCGCCCAGCGCACCGCAGCCCGGACCCGCCACCCTAAGGCCACAGAGAGAGGCAGCCTCGAGGAGGGCCCTCGGTCTGGTTTCAGGAGGCAGGACTCTCAAATTGCAGTTCTGAGAAAAATGTAGAAGGACTTAGGAGGAACACATATTTTAACTCTGTCTGACCCCTATGGAAAAATGATAATCTACACCACAGACTCCGACCGAGGAGGCTGTCCTGAAAAAGCCGCACGGGCCTCCCTAGAAAGGACCACGGGCTTCTGGAAGAGGACTGTTACCTCATTGGTTGTGAGAGTGAGAATCCGATCCAAGTCTTCCACCAACTGTTTGAACGTCGGCCTCTGGGAGGGCACCGCGTGCCAACAGTCTCTCATCATCATGTACCTGGGGAAACGGATTTCCTGGTGAATTAATTCGGTGAGTCCTAGGTGCATGGCTATAGAGTCAGTTAGCAGGCACTAGGGGGTCAAGTCCTAAATTATGAAAATATGAGAACTCTCCAAATTAGAAAGCAGTTATTTGCTTTCCCAAAAAATTCACTGCTTGGTTCCTCTTGATAGGCACTCTGAGCTACAAAAACATCACTTTACCCCCCAAAACATTTTAGGATAGTGTCTATGCCACCAGGAAAGACTTTTTTCTATGTCTTTGCTGCTGACTTGTGCATTTCTGGGACAGTGACATGGCCCGGTAGTTATCCCTCCTTTCTGGCACTTTCAGACGCCATAGGAAGAGCCCTCTAGGAGCAACGGGATCTGCAGTCTCCTCCCAGCACACCCTGCCCCCACCCCCACCCTTGCTCTAGACCAAAGCCACTACTCACATTCTTCTCCCCGACACTTCGTGTTTCACTTTAATGATTACAGAGGACAAAGGTTCCTCAGTTTTAAAAAAATGAAGTTTGAAAACCACAACTTTAAGGTAAGGTTTTTATGAATTAATCTGCCATCCCTGGGCTGCACATTAACTTCCTGATTAACTCTTGGACAGGCCTAGGGTCCCAGGCCTTATCTTGATTATGGGTTTCGACAGACCCTCTATATTAGAGAAAGCAACAGGAATGACAGGCAGCACAATAAATACCTTTATATAATACACTATAAAATGTGGCCATTCATCAGATGTCCACAGTACAGTGAAAAGCACTCCTGGGATTACGGATATAAAATCCCCATGAAACGATACACAATAGACCACAGTCTCTGGGACAATCACTCTTCTTAGTTAATCCTGGGGGGGGGGGGTTGGGAAGAGAGACTCCCTTGCAAAGCACTGATTCTACTGCATAAGACGCATGTCACAAACACAACATAATGTCACTTGAAGTGTGGGGTAGGCTTTTCTTGAAACCAGCTCTTGGTTTTATACTCAGATCCGGGACACCAAGCATGGCACCTGGGCACATTCTCAATTCTCTGTGCTAAACTCTGAGTAAAACAGATATAACCAGACAGCAGTTTGCTAGGAAGAAATGTGGTCAATGTCAATCTATAAAAGCAACTTTCGGTGGTCACCCGTGCCCACTGGCCGCCTGGGGGCCGGCACAAGTCGGGAGGAGAGGCTGTGCTGGTTCTTTAATCCCACCGCTCCGTGGGGGCAGGCCCTCGGCTTTCTAGCCTGTGTATGAGAAGAGGCCAGTCCCATCTCCCTGTCCCTCTGAGGAGAGACAAGAGCAAAGCATGGCACGGTGGCCACAAAGATCACTACGGCTCTCTCTCTGAAGTCAGAAGCCCTCAGCCAGCAAGCCAAGGCCCTCTCTGACTTAAAGCTCACTCCATACACCTTGGAATGATGTTCTCTCTTTGGGGCAGTTAGTGGCCATCAGTGTAGCTGTCCACCGCAGTCCTGGGATTAAGCCCAGAAAGCTTCAGCAGTAATCCTTCTCAGGGCCTATATGGAAAACGAGGGGCCTTGGGAAACCCGAAATAAGTCGAGAGAAGAGTTCATGGCACCGAGGGTCCGCTAGGGATCAGAACAGACGAGGGCCCTTACAGTTCATTGGTGCAGTTTGCCGGCTTATCCATCCTGTGCCCTTCCTTGAGGAGCTTAAAAAGTTCCTCCACTGGAATCCCTGGGTAGGGTGAGCCCCCTAAGGTGAAGATCTCCCACATTAACACCCCGAAGGACCAACTGCAAGGAAGAGAGAAAACAGTGTTACCAAGCCACCTGAATCCCAAAACCCCAAATGTACCCAGTGAATAAGGTCAACGCCCACTCCCTTCTCCTGTTCCAAGACAAATGGCCTGAACCTTCTTGCAGTTCATGCACGGCCCCCCCGCCCCCCCGCCCCGAAGGAGCATCCTCTCCAAATGAAGACAATGTGAGGGATGTTCCTACGGAATTTTCCATCAACAGACAACATAGTAGGGGTGGGAAACCATCCTCCCCCCCCTTTTGTTTTGGTGGAGCTTTGGGGTGGTTGCTTCTTTTATTCTGACATTCTCAAATGAAGTTGGTTGTCCTTCAATGCAATGTTAGCCATGTGAGGATCTCAGCTCCTAAGCTGCAAAATGCTCCCGTCCAGTGTCCAGCTCTTCTATCCACCTCTGTGCCTGATCCCCCTGGGGCTGTGACCCACCAGTAGGGGCCATTGACCGAATAAGGCCAGCAAGACAATTCTGCAAGGTAAACGGCTGCCCAGTGTGGCTAGCTGAGAACACAAAAGCTTCATGACTCACTAAGGTCAGGAAGGGAGTGGGCACCACGCCGGGGTGACAATGAAGGAATCCCGCGCCCCAGAGAGGTTCCTACAACAGGAACTAAAAACATCTCACAGGGTATCATGGGCACCTGACCTCGTGGAGACCCACATTTGGACCTTCTGAGCCTCGTTCAGGATACTCACAATTCCTGGGATAACTGGGCCAAGACTCCTGCATTTACCTACCTCCCCAGGCTCAGAACACACACCCTTCCTGACTCTCTTCAGGTCTGGGGTGAGAAATGAAACTCTCCCCAGTGTTGCATAGAGCAAAAGTGGGAGCACAAGGCAGATAGCTGACCCCCTGTGAAAATGGGACTCGGGATGCCTTCCCTCTAGGACAGCTACAGGGGATCAGCTGTGGCACCATGCCTACCCCAGGGAGCCTCCTGGTCACATAAATAAAAATAGCTCAACTAAATTTTTTTTGACTTTTTATTTTGAGCTAATTATAGACTTGCAGGAACTTGGAAAAAACAGTACAGAGAGAGGCTGTGTACCCCCCCCCCCAACCTCGCCCTGGTTTCCTACCAGGGTAACTCCATCCAACCTAATTTCCAAACCTAAAATTCTGAAGTATCAGTTGGAGCCTGACCCTGATGGTATTTTTAAGTGCACCATAACTGAAATATTATATAGTTTCTACTCTATTCCTCTCTAGATTTTTTCAAAGAACAGACAGAACAAGTGGGCCCCGTGGAAATCACCTGCCCCACTCGGCTTCTCCCTACGAGGACGAACCTAGGATGGGGGGAGTAGGATGAGCCACCCTCAGTAGGACAAGTCTCAACATTCCTTCTTTAAGGGAGCAAAGAACATGCCAACAGCCTGGCAAAGGAGAAAGCTGCTCTGTAGTGGAGATCTGTGAGTGAGCTGGCGGCAGCTGGTGGGGGCGGGGCAGGGAGGGCTACTTCCGCCCTGGCAGGAGAAGGTTCGAAGTCATGCCTCCCGTGCACTTTGAAGCTGGGCAGATTAGTAACAGTGCATTGGTTAGCAGCCTCCCATGAAATCTGTCCTTCCTAAGGCCAGCTCCTGCACCTCCTTATCAATGTGTGAAATACAGCAGGCGCCGAGAATGAAAAAAGGGGAATATAGTATTTTTGCAACTCAACCTGGTGAAGAAGCAGGAGAGAAGGGAGTTACTTACACGTCACTCTGGTGGGTGTACACGCGATCAAAAAGGGCTTCTGGCGCCATCCACTTGACTGGAAGTCGCCCCTGCAAGTGTGGGGAAAAAAGGCCAAAACCGCTAGATTAAAACCAGTCTACTTAGCTGGCCTGACGGGCTGTCTCCTATCCGAGAGCGGACACTGACGCTCACTGGTCCGTCATCAGAGCAGAGATCAGGCCCAGCAGGGGCCTGCACGCAACACACGAGAGGCAGAGAGCCGGCACATGAGTGAAATGTCATTTCTTTGGACTCTCGTGTTGCTTGATCTCCTTCACACACAGACATACCCTGACCACCTCCTAGACAAAGATCAATCTGGAAATGCCCAAGCTCCAGCTGTGGCTGGGGAAGTTCTTGACAAAGAGCCTGATGAAGACCCGAGAGGCTACTGATCCTTTTACATACAACGTTATTCACTAGAAGTATCTTCAATGCAGCTGAAATGTGCTTATTAAGAAGTTTGTCAAGAGTATGGCCAAAGAACAGGGATAAAGGACGGAGGAATGAACGCCTACTATCTTTCATCTGGACCATTCTGTGCCACCACCACCCCCCCCACCATGGTGCTGCCATAGACTTACGTTTGTGGTCTTTTTGTAATAGTCTATATTGTTGATATCTCTGGCCAGTCCAAAGTCTGCTATTTTCATGACATTGTTTTCTGTTACCAAAACATTTCTGGCTGCTAAATCCCGATGAATACACTGAAAACAAGAAAGAACTCATTTCAAAATGTTTCGAGAATAAAGAGAAAAATACTCACTTCTTACAATGCAGACAGAAAAATATATCTTAAAGTCAAAAATGGTATTTCTTTTCTAATGAAAAGTAACTAAAAAAACCAAGGCCCCAATCATTTCAAAGAACAAAGATACACCAAGCAGCCAATTCTCTCTTACCCACAAATGACCAACAACACTGTCATCCTCCCTAGGAGATCTGGACTAGATTACTCTAAAATAAACTTTCATCTCCACACTTACTCTCCCACCCTCCACAGCCAGACTTTCAGAAGAACTGGTTAAACTCCAACACCACATCGTCTACAAACATTCTGTTTCTATCCCTGCTCCTCCCAAAAGTTTATGAGGCGCCTCTTGTCAGACCCAAGTGAGCTCTTCTAATTCCTCCGTGTCTCCCTCTGCAGCTCTGGGCACTGCTGATTTCATGCTCCTTTTTAAAAAGGTCCCTCCCCCACTTTTGAGTTCTCTTCCATCCCATCCCTTCTCTTGGTTCTCAATCTAGCTCCCCTCTTCCCCTGCCCCTCCAAATAGGAGAAATAGCCCATTAATTTTGTATACTTCCACATATCCTCAGGGCTTCTGTTCTCAGATTCACATAAAAGGTCTGCAAATGCCTGCCTCTCTCCTGGGACATCTTCCAGAGACTACTGGACGTTTCCACTGTGACATCCCATTGGCACCTCAAAATCAAGGCCTCTGCTCCCCTCATTCTTATTTTCTTGGGTCTCTCTCTCTCAGTCCAAGAGCTATGCACCAGAATTCTCTGCACACCCGTCCCAAGTTCTGTGGACACTGACTCCCACATGCCTCTGCAACCTGTTCACCCTGCTCCCCCCCCACTGCTAACCACACTTAGCCCAGGACATCAGCACTGCCCACCCCCATCCCCACAGAGAGCCGCACTGCCTGCCTAACTGATCATCACATGCTTCCAAGCTCAGCCCTACCCCACCTGCTATGCTCCCAAGAGTTGGCTCTCAAAATTACTGACCATGTCCTTTCCAGGTTTGTATCATAACCAGTGCTGGTCTGTCGACGCCCAGGCCTGGAGGACACCCGCCCACACACAGGGCCCCACCTAGGTCTGCAAAATACCTGCTGGGGGTGGGGGTGGGGGAGGATGCGGCACGCCCCCCACAGGGCAGCTAATTTATAGTTCTGGTACTTCCTCCTGGGTCTCAGAAAGGTCTGGTCATTTAACTCCCCATTTTTCCTTTCTACAAATGATACGCTTTTGTAAAATGTTCCACTTCAGCATCATAAGATTTCACCATGACACAAGGTAATGAGAATCCCCCAATCATGATGCCCCGCTTTTGGAAAAGGCAAGGTCTAAGGAAATGAACGGATATCTCTATCAAATGCTTTGATGCAGGCTCCTGGCAAAGTTAACTACTGGATGAAGGAAGGTCTTTATCAAGACACTGGACAAGGGTGAAATGGGGCTGGTTGTAGTTAGGGACGCCACAAAATGGCCAATAAAAAGGTGTAAGCCACACTCTCTTTGAAGAATAAATTAGGAATTACTTTTTCCTGCCCACTGCCGAACGATTCCTTGTTTTTAGATGCTTCTGTGGCCCCCTGGATGGGTGAAGACTGGGAAAGGGAGAGCAGGAAAACCCCACAAGTAAGTATGCCTGAGCCCGGCCAGAACGGAAGCAGGAAATGTGAGAGCTCCCAGAAGCCGCCTGGGGATCCGGCCGGGGCGGGAGCCATGTTCCGAGTTTGGAGGCCTCTTCAAATTGAACTTCCAAGCCCTCGGCCAAACTCCCGGCGGCGTGCTCCTTGCCGACACGAGCTCTGTGCATTTGGCAAACTGTGCGGTCAGAAGAATCTGGATTCCCACATGCTGGGCTCCCACCACACATGAGGCTCAACTCAAGATATAGGAAGACCTTCATCAACATCTTGGCAAGATCCAGGATGAAGCACCAACCTCCCATGTCCCATGGTGCCAACAGACATGAACGCCCACCCTCTGGGCTGAACAGTAAGAGACTTGGAACCAACACGCAAGAAAAAGAAAATAATTAACATCAAGCCAAATTCCTATCATCTGCAGAAATCGGAGCTATTTTCCAAGGCAGAGCTGACCATTTACATAACTAGGGCCGGCCCTCAGACCATTTGGTATCCATTTCTTAAGTAAGCAGAGACCCACCAGTCACTAACAAAAGGAAGACTAGCATCCCCAGGGCCCGGACAGTGCTATGGGCGCCACTGCATGGCTGGCTGAATTAAATTCCCATGGTGACCCATGAGATGGGTATGATTGCACCCCATTTACAGGCGGGAAAGCTGGCCCTCCTTTAAGTAGCAAAAACCACCACCCACTCAGGTTTAACACTTTGAAGCAAGTTGAGCTGGTTTTGGAATTTGGTAAAAAGCAAAATTAGTGTGCTTTGAACTAAAAAGCAAAGCTTTCATGATTTGTATAAGTTTCAAATACCCCATGTTACCCTGCCCTATTCTGTATACTTCGGGTGTTTCTTGTCTGCCCCTAGCTCCCCACTGACACACGGACGCACATGCATACGTGTGGGCACATTTAAACGGCTCAAGGACAAGCCTCGCACTTTCATCTCTATGTTCCCAGCACGGAGTGCAGAGTCTGACCCAGCAAATGTTTACTGAGCCGAATTCATTATTGCATTCCATTAGTAATGAGCCAGAGGGCTCACCAACAGTTCTTCAAGCAGGCCTTGAGTGAGCTCACAGCGGGCAGTTCGAGGCGTGCGTGCGAGCAGGCCAGAATCTGGCCCCTTCCCGGCTTCTTCATCCCCACTGTCAGGAATAAGCCCTCCATCTTTGGAAGCAGTCTCCACTCGAGGGGACCATTCTCAAGATCTTCATCTACTGCTGGCTTCCAACCCGGTCTAGGTCCTTAACTGCAGGCCATCTTCTGCAAAGGGCGCTGGAACCCTTCAAGGCCCTAATGACATACACCTGGGTCCCTTCTAGCCCACTCTGAGTCAGTGAGCAAAGCTCTGACACAGGGCATCTTATCGGTCCTCCCCTCCATCCAGAGTGAGGCAGCGATTACCTGAGAGCAGCGAGGGAGGCAGGGGGTGGGGGGGCACAGTGAGTGAGTGGAGAACCAAAGGGCCAGGTCTGGGGCCAGTGACTTTTCTTCTGTGGACCTAAGAGTCCCCATCTTGGAAATGAGAACGATGACTCAGGCACACCTGGCTTCGAGGATGTCCTGGAACCTCTAAACAGTTCTCAGCAACCTTATCCTAAAATCACCCCTACTTCAGACGTGTTCTGAGGTTATGGAGGATACTTACATGGAAAACGCTCGTCCACGCCTGGCAGATGTGAGCTCTCAAAAACTGGCACTGATGAATGATGAGAACTGCCCCCTTTCACAAAGTTCCCTCTTTCCTATACTCAACAGTTACAAAAGAGGAAGAGTTCTCAGGGCTGGGGAGCAATGGGGGGTCCACACAGGCTCCATGAGTGAGGTGCAAGGCACATTCTTCTCTCCCATTCTGGACAGAACGACACTCCGCCTTCCTGAACCCCACCCTGTGACCTCTGTGACCCACATCCTGCCTTTCCTCCCCGCTCTCTGTGCCCTCGGTCTGGTCTCCACTGCCACCAGGTGCTTTGAGCCAAGCTCCAGAAATCGAGAGCTTTCTCTATTTCTCCTCTTCTCTACCTCTCCCCAGCTAGAGGACCACCCATACCTTGGAACTACACTTTCTCTGCTGACTCCTAAGGTCTTCGCCCAGCAACCAGAGCTGAGCTCCAGCCTGCAGCTTCCTGCCCTGCACCAGCCATTGAATGGCTCTCCCATGTGTTCAGAGCACCTGCTGAAGTGCCCACCAGAATCTCTGCCCACCATCTCTCCACCTCCCGCCCCGGAGTCTTCCTCACGTGATCGGCTGCATTACCATCTGATCTCTCCAGCTGGAAATCACTACCTATCCCAAGAGCAATATCTATCCAAAATCTTCTCCAGTACCTGCGGGAGCCAAGAAACCTGGGCCCAACACACCAGCACCAAGCTTGTGAACCCCCACTTGTAAGCGATCTTTATAGCACAGACCTGACCCCACTGCCCTGCCTCAGTGGCCTGCCACATGTCAAGAGCCTAGAGTGCAGTCTGGAGGCCTGGAATGAGCTGGGACTGCCTGTCTCCAGCCACATCCCACACCCTGCTCCCCACAATCCCCGGGCGAGGGTGCTCACAGCCACTTTCTCCCACCCGAGCCCCCCACTGACCTCCCACAATTGGTTTCCTGCACAGCACGCCTCTCAACCTTTCCTATCCTTATTTCCCACACTTATTGTTGATTTCTCCGCTGTCACCCAAAGTTCCTGCTCCAAGAGGTCCAAGGACTCTGCCCATTGCAGCCATCCACTACGGGAGCCTGACCTCGGGCAGAGGGCACAGGAGTCAGTGTTCGGGATATTCGCTTGAAGGATTAATAAAATGACCAAGCCGGCCCTCCTACTGGTTTTGTATTCCCAGCAGAGCCACGCTGCATCCAAAAAACGCTTCTCCCGCCCCCGACAGGGAAGGGTAGAGAGTGGCCAGGCCCCCAGACCCAGGGGGTCATGCTCCCCAGGCTTTAGTTAGGAACATTTGAAAACTATAGCACAGGTGAAATAGAGCCCCAACGGCCGTATGTGCTGGGAGGGCTTGTCCTGACGGCTCGCTCTCTCCACACACAATGTCCCCTCGACACACACACACACGTCGTAGGCCTGAACGACTTAAAAATCGCTGCACACCTCGCGTCCAGACACACGGCAAGTGTCTCCCACCTTAACACAGGACCACTCTCGTCACCTCCGAGTTTAATATTGATCCAATCATATTATATAATGTAGACCCTATTCAAGTTTCAGTTGTTCCTGAATGTTCTTTATAAAAGCTGCCCCACCCCTCACCCCGACCACGGCCCAGTCCAGGGCCACACATGTACACACGGTTGTCCTCTCTCTCAAGCTTCCCTTCATCTGGAACTGTCCCCGCCCCCACGGTTCTTATCTCTCATGACTCGACATCTTGAAGTGATGTCTTGTCAGATGTCCCGCGCTCTGATCTGATGCAGTTCCTCACATCAAAGACCTCCCGGTTGACCTGGATGGAGGGTACTGTGCACGCACACACACAGTCGCAGGCACAAAGCTGTTCCCGAAAATGTGTAGGTTAAGAGCTTTTATGGGGGAAAAAAAACTGAAAAAGTCTTCAAATCTGGACTCTCTTGAAGATAAAAAAAAAAACAAAAAAGAAAATAAAAAACAAACTATAGAACAGAACGTGTGGGGGTTCTGCAGGGAGTGAGGGACAGCTGCCACTCCCTTATTCCTGATGCCCTGTGGTCGGATCCCTCACTCCTATGACTGGGTAGAGCCATGACCCAGCCCGGGGCCCCCTGGTTAAAAGGGGTCCATACCCACAAGAGAATTTCACTTCTTTGGGGACCTAAAGATCAGCATCAAGCCCTACCATAGGTAGAACAAAGCCCACCTCTGCCCAAGGAGGAAGTTCTGCAACCTTCCCCATCCCCCTCAATGTGAGCTAAGGCAGGGTCATCCAAAATGCCCCAGAGGGCATCGGGGCACCTGTCTAACTGCTTTCAGAATAACTCAGATGTTTCAAGTTCCATTGCAAGTGGCATGCTTGGAATGCAGACGGTTCACCTCAGGAGACCTGGCCAACTTCGAACCAGAGGGTCACCCCACTGAAAGAGACAAAATAAACCCAGATGATACCCCAGACTCGGTGTTACTAAAACGTCCCTTCGCTCCATCTTGAGTCGTAGAATACTTAAGGACCTTTCAAGCTTAAAACCATAAATACAACACCCAAAGTCTCTGTCCAAAAACTCACCCCAAAACACTCATCAGAATTAAAGGCAGCGCCCCCTAACCTAGCTGTTCTCTACCGAGAGCAGAATCCCAGGGGAAGAGACGTCTTTTCTGCTCATCTCTGCAGTCACGTCTGAGGCTGCTCTGGCTCTTCAAGAGTTCTCCAAACCCCAATGTGAACAACGCAATAAATACTTCCCAGGTCATACAAGACGCGCAAGGGCTTGATTTAGCAAACGAGCACGTCCAAATTGCCTGTTTTCTTCACAGACCTTTTTAAATGGAATCCACCCAACTGAGGAGAAGGTGAAGGACTCACTTTCTGGGAAGCCAAGTACTCCATGCCTCTCGCCAGCTGGTAGGTGCAGGACACCAAGTCCTTGAAGGTCATCTGCTCCTCCGGAACGCGGTTAATGTCATAGGAGTACTCCATCCCGGGGGGCCTGCGGGCTCGGAGGTACTCGCGCAGGTTGCCTTTCGAGGCATACTCGACGATGACATACAGAGGCCCTGTGCACGGAGAGGGCAAGCTCGCTGAGACGATGCACCCAGACCTGCCCTTGGGAAGCCCAGCCCGCGTTTGTTTCTTATAAGCCACTACTTTTTTTCTTTTTTTAAAATTGAAACATACAGAAAAGCACACACCAAAACACAACACCTGCTTTCTCATCCCCCCCGCCCCCGCCCCCACCAAATGATCATTGACACTTGGGTCAAGAGAGCCTCAAAAGTCTTAGAGAAACAGACAGAGATTCAGTGAGTGTCCTTCCTGTCACTCCTGGGCTCACCTGTGCCCTCCTGCAGAGCAATGCTTTTCATAAATTTGCCTTTTCTATTTCATTTTAACCATTTAACATACATATATGTATCAATAAACAGTATTACTTTTAATCGTACATATGAATAATAGAGCTTTGTAACATTCTCCCCCTATACGCCATCCCCGTGGAACCCAGTAGGGCTGATAAAAATCAATCTAGATCGTTCCTTTTCTATTCCTGTCTATATTCCATCATATAAACATTATTTTCCTCTACTTGTGGGCATTTACATTGCTTCCGGGTTTGGGCTGTAACCAACCGGGCACGGCGAACATTTCTGGGTCTGCCTCCTTACACACACGTGCAACCCTTCCTCCGCGGGATCCAGCAGAGGCTGGCCAACTACAGCCGGCCGACCAAATCCTGCCCGCTGCCTCTCTCTGGCACCCAGCCAGGCCCATTCATTTCTGCATTGTCTGTGGCTGCTTTCTCGCTACACTGGAAAAGATGAGCTGTTGCCACAAAGACCCTGAAGGCCACGAGACCAAAAATATTTACAATCACCCTTCATGGAAAGTCTCCTGACTCCTGGTATAGACCTAAAAGAGAGATGGCTGAGGCAAAGATAGACATCTTAGAAGCTTATTATTTTCAAACTGATTCCCAAAGTGTTAGCTCTCCAATGAGAGAAGTCAGAGCTCTCTCTTCCATGAGGAAGATAATGTGTCCCTTCATTCCACGCTCTCCCTCTCCTACACTATTCTTGGGAGCTCAGCCATCACGGCCCCTAGCAAGACATGGCTTCTTCAATCCCCATTTTAAGGGATTTGTCAACCATAACATATCTTTTTTTTTTTTTAAGATTTTATTTATTGGGGGGGGCATGACCAGGAGCAGCAGAAGGAGAGGGAGAAGTAGACTCCCTGCTGAGCAGCGGGCCCAATGTGGGGCTCGATCCCAGGACCCCAGATCATGACCTGAGCCAAAGGCAGTCTCTTAACCAACTGAGGCCCCCAGGCACTCCCACAGGGTATTATTTTGAGAAATCTGTCTTAGCACTACAAAACAAAAACAAAGGAGACTGCCTTTTCTCAATACTCTCCAGGTTATGCCCTATAAACAGCAGGATTCTAGAAGGCCCTTCCATCCAAAGCCACCCAACGCCTACCTTTCCCCAGTCCCCTAGTACAGTCACAAAGTCCCCTTTGTGTTCATGGCCAGGAACATCTTCCTAAGGGCATTTTAAAGAGAACTTTAAACATGCACTTGAGGTGCCCTAGGAGCAAGATCCAAAAGTCCAACTGTTTCTTAAATGATGTTAACACTGAAGCGTAAATTATTTGGATGAAAGCATTTTTTCCTCCTACTCACCATCCTGAGTACAGGCTCCAAGGAGATTTATGATATTTTTGTGTTTTCCAATCATCTTCATCATCTCCATCTCTGACACTAGATCAGAAAGATCTTTCTCTGTGGCATCATCTACAAACATTAGGTAAATTAAAAACCAGTTAGTTTTCTCCAACCCACCGACGGCCACTGCTAGTTGCCAAAACCTTAGTGGAAACAGCATGAAATTGAATTTTAGGACCAGAAAACACTTTCCAAATCATCTCCCTAATTTTATTGGTAAGGGGGCAAAGGCCCAGATGGGGAACTGCCTTGATCTGTGTCAGAGAGCTAATTTGGGGTCAGTGGGGTCAAAAGTCAGGATGAGAATATAGGCCCCGATGCTAAGGCCAGTTGTTTTCTAGCAACCCTCACGAGCAGGGGGATGTTTAACTTTATCGTGAAGCAAGCGTGTCCTCTGGCAGACCTATGGAGCCTCCAAAAAACCGTATGGAACTTCAAGGTGCCTGAAAGGAAGGGAGAGTATGACCAAAAGGAAGAGGAGGGGGAGGTGAATGAGGCATCTCAAACCACCATAGACTTTCTCCAGACCCAATGCCACTAATCTGGGTCCTTGCAGAAGTCACGGACAGGTTCAGGGGGCACCTTGTAAGTGTTCACAAAAGTGTGTGTGTATGTGCCTTCTGGGTGAGCAAAGGTTCAAGCCTTCCAAAAGGGGTCTGTGAGTCCCGACCTAAAAATGATGTAAGTCTTATAAACCTCTGCTCTCCAATTTCAAGAAAAACAGCTTAGGTCCCACATTCATGGGCTCATAGCTTCTGGAGAGTGCCAAGACCCTTCCCCATATGCCTTCCTTCGAGTTAATTCAATATGGAAAACTCTGCATTTACTAAAAAAAATGAGATAAGAAAGTACATAGGAACCTCATGGGGCAAAAGTTTTTTAACTTCATAAATGAAAGAGCAATGCAATTGGCTGGAACACAGGGAGGACTGTCCTTCTGAGGCGAGCCACCCATTGGGTATAAAAATTGCCAGGGCCCCCCACAGGGCTCCGGGGTTGATGTCCTTCGCCACCCTGAGTATATCCAGAGAAACAAACTCCCAGACCTCCAATTGTGAACTCCAAAAACCAAACAAAAGTTCAGCTAAGAGAGGCTGGAAGCCTGGGCCCGCTGAGGCTGGCTGTTGTGGGGCACGCAGCCCCCTACGCCTGCCACACAGAGGGCCGAGGGCACACAAGCCAGACCCTAGCCACACGGAACAAAGTGAGAGGCCACCTCTGTTGGTGCAGCTGAGCTGAGATCCGGGGGTGGCTGAGCACAGGCCTCCCTTGCATCAAATCCCAAGGTGAGGAACTCAAAATACCCAAGCTTGCTTAGGAGCCATTAATATCATTGGGGGGGGGGGGCTATTTCCATCCTGTTACCTCCCCACTTGGGGAGGGACAGATGACCATCGCATGACAGCCCACAAAAGAAAGAAAAAGCCTGACTCCGGGAGCATCCACAATGGGTCAGGCCCACACATCCAAGAACAGGGATCTCTGCCAGGACACACAAAAACCTCCCTCCTTTCTCAGCCCCCTACGATAAGATTTATAACAGAACCATTCCCTGAAACTCTTCTAAAAGAATACTGCGGAGAGGGAAACTGACGGCTAAAGTGCTGTAAGCTCCTTGGACGTGAGCATGAAGCAGGGCTGAGGGGTCATTTCCACGAACACCATGTGACATTCACATCCCAGGGCAACTATTCACATGTTCCAGAAGGTTCTGCCCGGCCACTAATCCTGCACCTTCCCCTTTTAGGTTTCTTAGCACTTCTCCCAGACCAGGGTCAATTCTGCTTTGTTCTTCTTACAAAAGAGGTGTCCTCCTCTCCCTACGCCTCCTCACTCCCTCCCAGAGGCCGACCTTCCTTTGTTTGTAAGTTAAGGTTTGTGTCCCAAATACAGCATACCCACACTCACCTAAATGAACCGATTACATGTGAGTCGGTATTTCTAAGCACATACAAATACGGTGGGAATAAAAATATCATAGTCACCGACAAGGAGCTAATGAAGAACAATCTGGGATGGGAGGCCACCCCCTTCTAACAAAACTGGCTTTCCTTTCTTGGCAGTGCACGCAGTTCAAGATAAATCGTCTGTCCAGGATGCTGATTTATACTGAAAACTTCTCAACCCCTAGGTCAACTATGTGCTCTCTGACCCCCTGCCACGATAGAGTTCACATGCCACAAAAGGAACATTCTTGATAAGGCTTCCCCCCCGCCGCCCCCTCCCGCCTCCCTCCGCACGCACCTTTCAGCATCTTCACTGCCACAGTGACCGCTTCCTTGGGCTTCTCTTTGTCAATTCCCACCGCCTCAGCCATGACCACTTGCCCAAAGCAACCTTCCCCCAGAGGTTTGCCCAGCGTCAGCCTGAATGTGTAAATAGGGGATTAGTGCAGAGCATCTGGTGAAGGGGAAATTCCAGAACTAAATATAAAAATCTTTCAGCGGCTTGCAAAAGCATGGAGTATTTATCATATGGAACTAATGAGACCGGGGGTACACACGCACTTGAGTATTTTCTTAGTGACGTTGTAGAGAATGTCAATTACGGGCGGGACAGCTATTAAGTTTCACATTTGTGTTCACCATTTATTTTTCTTTGTGGAAGGTATCCTTGCAGTGAGGTGGTCAGCTTTCCTAAGTGTTAACAATGAGGAGCTTTTGATCTCCGGCCAACTGAATATTCGTAATTGAGAATGTCTCAAAGAAAAAAATGTTAAAGCTGTTCTTATTTTTTTGGTCTCCATGAAGTGATGTCTTTAAAATCACTATTATTCAAATACCAGTAGATTTTACAGTCACATTCCTGGCCAAGTTACACGATATGAATCTTAAACGCATTTCAAGAAATCTCTTCTTTTCCCTAAAGGACAAAAAAAAAATCTAGAAATTGAGGGGAATCTTTTTTGACCTAACAGTTTAGAAATCCTTAACTACCCAAAATTGATAATGAAGAAGATCCAGAGTGAACACGATAAACTGTATTTCTAAGCTCAGAAGCTTGGTGCATGTCCAACTAATAGCCATATATTATCTTTGGACAATCTAGAAGTTGATAGAATAGAGAAATCTTTGGAATGCTCATGAATGTGTGCGTGCGTGTGTGTGTGTTTTCACTTCAACAAAACACAGCAAAGTATTTAGCAGCTCTTAGTAAATACACCATATTTATGGCTAAGTACACAATGGTGTACAAAAGTTAAGCAAAGACTGAGGGCACTGTATGCTAGGCTGAGGTCATTCTGTTTCTCTCCTGAACTAAAATTAAATTTAATATCTTGGCAGAAAATAAACATTTGCATTGGAAAAATGGCTAATTTATGTCCTACTGCCCTGTTAGTACAAGCATAACAATCCTTTCTTTGTCCCACCTCTGTCTCCAATCTAATAAACTGTTTCTAAATAGACTTCATTCACTGGAAATCTGCTCCACCTACATTTGTGTTCAACTCCATTCTGAAACGCTCAGCACTCACATTTTCCGCACGCAGGGTGCCCCCCACCCGCCTCCCCAGTGGGAGCGCACGGTCAGGCGCATAAAGACGTCCACTGCTGACTGCGGCCCGAAGCTGACAGCCGTCATTTCTTAACATGGGATCACAGCCGCCTAGGTCAGTCCTCTACGCACAGGACTGTGTGCATGAGCCCTCCTCCCTGCACACCCGAAGAAGGGAGCAAGGTAGCTTTGTGAGAAACAACCCCGTTCTCTTTCAACACTCCCCAGGTAAGGAAGCCATTCTTTGTGTTTTTCTCTGATGTCTCCTAGTTGTTGCTCAAAAACCAAGTCCCGAATGAATGAATGGTCTTTGCACTACGGTGCACGAATACACTGGAAATGACTTTCATTTACCCTCCTGACCGAGTGATACCCAGGCAGTTGTTTGGTCCTAGCTTAGGATGCACATAATTGCACAAAGTGGCTCCTGGAAAACAAAACTGGCATGCAGTTGTGGGAATCAAAATCACAGTGTCCTGTAAGCCGCCTCTATTTCCAAACAGAGCTTGTCAGACCCAGGCTCTAGAAAAGTTTATCTTGGCACTGCGACATTTGTGGATGAATTTCTTCTATTGTAATTAAACACCTCTCTGACCTAATCACAGGGGGATACTGCCAATGTCAAGACCAATGGGGAGTGGGAGCGCTACGGAAGCAAGGCAGCGGCTTATTCCAGCTGGTGGGATGGAGACGGAAGTCTGAGATTTCCACTTCCCACTACTAGCAAGGTCCAGATTCAAGGGACTACAAAGGGGACCCTGGAAGTAAGCTGAGGGCTTTCAAGGACCATCATACTGTACTTCAGAAGGTGGGTCGGGGAGCTGGTCCTGCCCAGAAGACAGAGGGCCGGGAACACAGGGTCTGCCCCACACACTGTCTTCCTGGCACCGCCATGCTGTTGGGGTCCACGGTTCAGCGCTCCCAGCTTACTACTACGTGAAGGGGAAACTCGTGAGCCGAGAATTGCACTGAGTCCTGCGAGGTCTATACCACGGTCATCATCTTATAAACATGAAGTTCGAAGAATCAAGGTTGCTCAGCCATTGGCTAGCTGAGCCAGGGCTCTAATCCTGCCTGAGACACCCCAAATACACAGGCCTGAAGCCAAATCAAGAGATAAAGAGTTCCCAGTAATGCCCTCAACAGAGCCCAGTGGACGTGCTCAGACTGAACATCTGATTGGAACGCCTCCACGTCACTCAACAGAGAAAATATGATGGACCACAGAAAATCTGATGTCAGTTACCATATTGAAACCTTCGCAGCCCCATATATTATATGAACAACCCTTAAAAAGAGCAACATGGACTGAAGATTCTTCAGGCAATTTGTATTTTATACCTAATCTCCTCAAAGATATGAAGTAGATAACAGTCATGTTCTAATGACCAGAAGTTGGAATGTTGTATCTGTTTCATAAGTGGGGTATAGTCCTATGTTCCTATAGTCCATGTGCCTGGGCTTGAATTATCTAAAAAGTAAGAAAGTGCTCACAATATACTATCTTGGTTGTGGACCAGCCATGCCTAACAGCTGTTTTAAAAGAACCAGTAAGAGACAGAGCAACAGAAAATCCATTCATTTCTTCTTCAACTGTACTATTAAAAATGCAATCTCACTCCCTCCTACTGACAGCATCAGGCATGACGTTTGCAATTAATGATCAGAAAAAGGACATGTCAATCCAACATCCCCATTTATACCAAGATTCCATTCAGGGATGCAACCAACAGAAGTACTCACTTATCTCTGGGGAACTCCCACTTTGGATCTTCTGGCAGTTCATACTCAGAGACCCCTGCCAGCATGGGGGTGTCTGCCGTTGAGGAGAGGCGTGTGGTTATCCTCACCAGCGGGGTGTTGGAGTTCATGGAGGAGCTGGACTCGGCAGAAACCTGGATACAAAATGCAAAGCCACAGATGTAATCCTGGTTCCACCTGGGAGGCCTGGCAGTCAGCCAGAGCCCAGCCAGATGTTCGAGCCTTAGAAAGGAAGACAAGTGGGAGTGCTGGCCAAAGTCAAGGATTTAGGACCCAAACCACTGGATTCCAGCTCCTCTGTCCTCCCATCTTTGCAGTACCGGATTTCACCCATGTCCTAGGTTCCTAAGACCTAGGTTTGCAAACATGTTTAGATGGTACCTGAGCAACATTTAAGTCAGCATTCTGACCTAATTCCTCCAAAGAGGCACCTGAGCACAGGGCAAACTACCCCACGGGCTTCACGATTGCCTTTTTCCCTAGACCTGTCCCCGAGCCACGCATGATCAAGCTCCTGCAGACCAGCTCAGATTATGAGTCAATTCTGTGCCTATGCAACTCCATGGAAACTTCTTAGAAAACCCACTCTTCAATATTTCATCTGTCTTTTAGAAAGAAAAGCCAAATGTCTCAAAGAACCAGCTCTAGGTATTGAATGTGAAGGGCGTTCCAGTAGCTCCAAATGTTGTAATTCCAGGTAACCTGAGGTCTAGGCCCTGGGGCCATTCTCTGCTTCTCCCCAGTCCTTCCCGGAACTGCCTGATGCGCAGGCCATGCGGTAAAAATCAAAGGACTCTTGTCAGTTTCACTTTTTAGAAACTAGTGGATTGAACACATGGGACAAGGAGTCAAGGACCAAAAAACTATGTCCTCGATTCACCATCACATGTGAAATCTGCCACATGCAAGGGCTTCCCCAAATCTTCTCATTCACCCTCACCCATTTTGGGCTGCGGTTGATAAAAGGGTTACTTCTAAAACACAGTATCTTCCCTGTGCTGGTTTAAAGGAAAACACACGCAGAGCCCACCTCAAGACAAGTATTGATGGTTACTACACAGATATGATCATGGGCTGCTTGACCACTACCTTACTCTAAAACGTGAACAAGACTTGGGGCTCAAGAACATTGGAACATGGGGTTTAACGTGGTCCAACAAAGCAGCCGCCCTCCCACCTGGTTCTGTCCCCTGAAGGACTGCCCAGGTCAACTACCTTCCCAGCTGTGCTGATGAAAACCTTTTAAATTAAGATGCCAAAGATGGAAAGCAGATGAACAAACTTAGTTGGGATGACCATTCACAAAGCAGAACCTAAATCATTCCCATTGGGAACCGGAAGGCCTGCACCTCCCTGGGAACGTCCTATTTGGAAAACCTTTATTTTCTCTTTCGTAAGCCCAAACTGCCCTTAGTACAGACAGAAGCCCGAGAGATGCCCAAGAATGGACTGGGAAGGGGAAATGATTTTAAGAACAGGAAATTGGTTTCAGTATCAAAATCAAGTTGCATGTAACTTTGAATCCAGAATTTTGAGTATAGGCACCTGGATGACTCAGTAAGTTGAGCATCTGACTTCTGATTTCAGCTCAGGTCATGATCTCAGGGCCATGGGATCGAGCCCCACATGGGGTTCCCCACTCAGCACAGTCTGCTTGAGGATTCTTCCCTCTCCCTCGGCCTCACCACTCACGCTCTCTCTAAATACATAAATCTTTGAAAAAGTAGAAATAAAATGTACAAAAAATATTTCTGAGACTTCTGAGCAATCTTTTGATGTTGTCCCTCCTAAATTTTACTATGCAAATTGTACGAGCAGCGTTATTGTGAACACCATAAGTAACTTTTTCTTTAAAAAGGAGCTGAAGAATCATTAATTTTGGAGCTGAGAGAACCTCATGAATAGATTGGACTCCAAGAGGCTGAGGCCTCATACCCAAGTGTCCACATGCTCGACTGGCAGAAGGAGGAAAGCACAAAGAGTTACAGTGTGGACTCCCGGGGAGCCCACCCCTGCCCCCCGACTAATGCCAGGGACTAGGCTGGGACCCCACCCTGGCCAAACAGACAACCTGGAACACTCCTCCAGTGTGTGGGGCCCGACACACTGCACAACACTGACTCAACGCCATGTGCTACGGATACAAAAGGAGGCTGGTGTTTTCAGGGACGAAAAGGTATTCTGGAACGTTCTTCCCCATCAAGAGGCAAAAACTACCATTCACTGCAATGGGAACTTGTACTTGAAGATCACAAGCAACAAATGCCAACCATACTAGAACAAGTCAGCCTCGCGATGAGATGACACAGGCCTCAAAGGGCTGAGGTCTGGAAGATTCTGCCGCCATGACACTCTCTGCAAGGCCAGACTGTCACCACTGGCCCGGCCCTGCAGGATTTCCAGAATCCCACCATCGGTGCCTGGAGGGGAAACCCAATGGGGAAATAACAGCGGGGTGAGCGTCTAGGTGAGGAGGCATGGCCTCAAAAATCTCTGCTCCCAGTGGCAAGACACAGAGTATGATAGAAGAAAGCAGCCTTCCCTTGTGAAGTGTGAGAGCACAGTACTGTTTCCGAACTTTCAGGAAGGATATAGAAGAGATTTAATAGTGGCCATCTTCAGAAAGAGAGCTCAAGCAGTTGAGGGGGGACGAGGCAGAATCTGTTTCACCTCAGAACTTCCTAAGCCATTTGAATCTTACTACCTTGCCTATGTATTTCTCTTATGTTTTAAAAAAAGCACCTTCTTTAATAAAGAAAAGCATGTCTGAAACACAATGACTTGACTTCCACGATGAGGTAGAAATGACATGAACACTGCCCTTCTCCTTCCCCTGTGCTACCGCGCTGGGTACTACGGAAACTCTGCACCCTCCCATGTGGGCACCCCACTGACCGGCCTCGGCCAAGCAGCCCACCCTAGCTGGTCCCCTTCCCCTGCTGACTGTTTACAACACGGGGGCCTGGTCAGATGGTGGTCCCGTGCCGGTTCCCATGCTGGCCGACTGTGAAAGCTTGGGGAAGTCATTTACCCATCCCAAACTAGACTTTTCTACCTGTTTAAAGGAAACCAACCGGGGATGTTCCCACCCCACAGAGGCACCATGAGGGTAAAATGAGGTCACACCCATAAGGTATTTAGTGCTGAGCCCAGCACTTGCTAAGAGCTCAGTTCATATTTGCTACCAACACCACAACTGTTTCTCCTAGCGCCTTTTCAGAATCCTGAGCTGCCCAGATCCAAGGGAGTTTTAGGACTGGCACCTTCCTCTGGGGGCCCAGAAGGTCTGGAGCCCGGTGGTTGTTCTGAGTGGGAGATGCTGGCTTCCTGGGTGCTCCGGGAAGAACGAAACCTCACTGGCACTAAGGGCTGACCGCCGTACTGGTGTGGAAGGGGAGACCCTCAACTCACAGCCAGGATGGGGTGGTCAGGGGCCAGTCCCAGGGCGGGAGGAAAACTGGGGCATAAGAACGTCCTCATGATGAATACAGCTCAGAGGCCACTTAAGAACAGAAAAACCCAACGTTCAGTCAGGCATTAACTGTTCCACAGCTAACCTACGACCCGAGAACAATCTTTGCCCACAAACCCATGGCAAAAGTTCACATACATAGAAGTCTCCCTCCCAACAATCTCAACAAGGTTTTCCTGTGAAAGCTTTTAAAAAAGAAACCCTTGACAAACTTGGTTGTTATCATTACTATTAAAAACCTGAAAATCGTGTTTACAAAAAGGATTACTTATGAAAGTCCTGACTAGATTAAGTGTGAAGGTTTAGATGCAATGTATAAATCTGGAAAATACTTTTGTAAAAAGCACGAAGGGGGGGGGGGGCAAGAAAATGCCAGAAGCATGAAAAACTGGAATCTGGAATCTGGTCACTCTGTCAGTGGAGGTGTTATCTTAATTTTACCTCCATGCATTTTTATTGAGCTTTTAAAATCCCCTCTGGGACTGTAAACTATGGCTGGCTTTCTCTTCACTCTATTTCTGCTGCAAGCTAGCTTGTTTCCGGGGCTTGGTGCAATCCTCCGCTGGCTTGTCAATTCCTCTGTGAAACATTCCATCTTGCTGGAGCTTCCTCTGAACATGCCCTTCCCCTCAATTTATTCCCACTACCCACCTGTGAGCCTCTGGACTCACACCGCACTATTAAATCATGAACTGCTTTCTTTTTTTGCACAAAATCATGATCTTCCCTTATCGGATAGTCTATCTAATTTGAAACTATTCCACGGGCAGCGAGCATTAAGTCACTGACAAACAAACGGGAATACCCTAAAATAAACTGCTTTCGTGCTCCTCAACCCCCACAGGCACGTTTCTAGCATGTATTTTCAGTCTCTACTCAAGTCCCCACTTTCCGGAATCTCTTTAACATGTGCCATAAATCAAGCTTTTGACGAAACGTGCCTCTTCTTTATTTCTACAGTCTATAGGGGAGATTAAGATAGGAAGCGGTATTTTCTTTTCTTTTTAAAGGGCCACCAAGAAATTGTGTTATCTCTGCACACTAGATGAGACTAGATTAGAGCCAAGGCAGGGGACCTCACAGAGAAGAGGGCAGGCAGAAGCGAAGAGGGGAGAGATGATGAATGTGCACACTAATTCCTGACTCTGAGGCTGTGGGTGCACGGTCCCAAGCCAGAACACGGGGCCCCAGGTTAACGTACTTTTTGCTCTAAGCCCTCCTGCCAACCATTCCCCGATGTCCAAACAAAATGCTTTCACCACCTCAAACCAGGTGGCTGGGATAAAGGTTCAAGGGGTTTTGTGGGTTGGATTCTGTCTCCCTCCATCAGACAAGGTGGTTTATCATTCATCTCCTTCGCCAGGTCTCTGCCTCCTCCACGCTCCTCCCTGGACTCCATGACTCAACGCATTAGAGCAATGGCTCACGGATCCTGGACGGGCTAGTTCTTCCTAGACAATCCCAGTAGCCAAAATCCAAATCCGATCTCACAGCGCCCTGTCTCTGAAAGGCTGAGAGGGGAGAAGAGCCCAATAGGGGCGCTCCCCATGGAACGGTAGTCGAGGCAGCCACTCACATGTGTATCCAGAAGCAGGGAGGTTTCATCACTAGACCCCATGATTGACCAAAACATGGAAAAGATGCCAAGATCATGGTCGTACCTGGCTGCTAGACACTGAATGAGCTTCTAGAGTGGAACCCTCCTGCACGGGCATCAGTGTGTTTAATGACCATTAATGCAGCTCCAAGGACTGGGTCCTGAATCCCCCGTACCCAGCCGGTCCCCCCACACCTTCTGTCCCATGCAGGAGGTCCCTGGGCACATGCCAGTCACCTCAAAGATACTGTTGTAAAAGATGGCCTTGATCTATGTGTACAAGCAACCAAGAGGGCGAACTTAACTGTCACAGAAATTACCCTGCTGGCCCTTCTCCGAGGCCAGTGGCGGCGGGAGTGTGTGCTGCACGCACGTGTGCCCCACCCGGGAGACGCGTTTACCTGTTTACAGCCAACGGGAACTCTCCATCCTGCCTTCCAGAGACTTCTGGCTCCAGAGAAGGAAGTCGAGGTAGTCACTGAAAAGCGGATCTACCAAACCCAGCAAAATAGCACATGCCCCCTGAACAAACCCCCTCAATTTCCTAGCACCCGCCTCCCCACCAACGCCCAAGTGACGTGTGCAGCCCAGGGAAAGCGAAGGCCTCTCTTGCGCGCGTGGATGTGCCGAAGCTGCCTCCGGACGACTACAGCCAGGCACTGGCAGCCCCAGACACCTGTGCTAGAGCGGACAAGCTCACGAGGACGTGCCCTCTGGGCTGGCCCCGCTTGGGCATGCTGCTTCCAAAGGAGCAGGAGCAGGCGAGCCAGGGGCTGGCACGGTGTCCAAGCCCCAGCACTGAAAGCAGGATGAACTAGAGTCAAGGAACACAGGGAGACGCTGTGTGCCCCCTGTCTCTCCCCGACAAAAAAAGTTGCCCCCTTCCCCCAAGCACCAAAATGCATAAAGAATCTCAAAAAAACTCCTGCTTACTGGGACAGGAACACAAGGAATTTCGCCTTAGCTACCCGAGGAAAAGGTACTTTTGACTCAAAAAAAATAACAAACTGAAATGTCGGTCTTGTAACAGTTAAGTCTGGGACAAATTAGTAAATGTCAAGAAGGAAAAACTCACAAAAGGGTATTAAAGAGAGAGAGAGAGAGAGAGAGAGAAGGAAAAGGAAAAACACAACTCCTCTTGTTCTGAACAGAGAACAATGATGGACTGAGTTGAGTGAGACGTTGTGTGCAAGCGTGTTGGGGGAGGGGCGAGGGTCAGGGCCAAGAAGATAAGGCTCCCACTCCACCATGAAGACACCCGGTGTTACCTGCGTGGCAGAGGAGGCTGGGTAAATACAGCCTGGAAAAGTGGCCTTGCAGGTAACTAGGAAGAACCCATCCTCGAGACATCTGATTACAGGCTCACCTGTCGCCAGGTAAAGGCGTGCTTTTGGCATCCCTGCGGTATTTTCTCCGTCATCAACACATCTGCCTGCCTTTATGGGGTTTTTCAATCCAGCTACAGTCCATAACCCTCTTTTATCCAGATGCCTGATAGGCACCTCCTTCCCCACCAAAGGCTGTGCTCATTGTCCGATTGCTCTTTGTCAGGAATCACACATCCATTTTAACATGTAAGAAGAGGTGAGGCGTGTCAACATTCCCCCAAAAAAATTAATCTCCCAGAGATCTGGGTTTGTTTGTTTTTCTTCCCCAGGTCATGGCTATTTGCCTACCTTCCTCTGCTTCTCTTATTCTATTTGACCCTACTAAATGAAACCCAAGCCAACTACATTCCAAACGATGACCTGCCAAGTAACCTTGGAGCCACTGGTGAAGGTGACAGGTCTCATCTTGCAGGGAACCTGGGTTAGACCAAGCACTCGGGAAATTATGAAAAAAAAAAAGGAAGAAAAGAGGGAGAAGAAAAGGAAAACCCCTAATGTTCCCTTTGGCCACACAGGGGAGAGTACAGCACGAGGTGGAGACAAAGAAGAAAGGCTAGTCAGCCAAAGAGAAACAAAAATACGACTAGGGCTGAGTCAAGATTTTAAGGGCAGCGGTGTCTTTTATATTTAAGTAAAAAGAAGAGCATTGTAACAGTGGCAGAAAAAGATGATGACATCATTATGGGCCAATAGTCTAGCTACACCAAATTGTAGGTTTCCTCCAGAAGGTAGCATTTTCCCCTATTGGAAAAAAAATAATAGAGATGAAAACACCGCTCCCTCTTCCAACTCCCTGAAGTCAGGTTCTCAAAATGGTGATTGGAAGAATGGCCCAGAGGTAACTGGAAAGGAGGAAGCCAGGGGAAGGGTGGCCATAGCACCTGAAGGTCATTAAGGGAACACCTGGCCATGTTAAGAGTCACCTTCAGACTGGACTCTCCCAGAGTCAGGCAAGTGGCCCTATGGTTGCTTCTCTCGAAGGCCCCAAGAATGACAGTGGTGTCATCTTAATGACAATAGCATTCTTGGTGGCAGGCGTCACCCAGAATTTCCCTTGCTCTTACCACAGTCTGGGCAATCACCTGCACTGGACACACACTCCAGATGCTATCCTCAGCCTCCAAGAAGAATAAAGAGCTGCTTGATACACGGCTTCAGAGACGTCAACAAGGACCCATTCAGCCCCGAGCTTGGAGCTGGGTTGAGAACAGCCAGAGCCGTGCCAAAACTAGCGGCTTGGCCAACTGGTTCCTAATCCGCGCTAACGCCTGCCCCAGAAGATGCCATCGCCACCTGAAGTCCCACGAGGGGAGGGCTGGGATTAACCCAGAGTTTCTCAGAGTACATTTCAGAATCACCAAAGGACTCACTTAAAATACTGATTTCTGACCCCATTTAAGATCCACTGGATGAAAGTCTCAGGGGCTAAGACTAAGAAACTCACAATCTTAACAAACACCCTGCATATTCTACAGAAGCACACACTGCAAGAGAGCCAGTAACTTTACCATATTACATGTTGCCTCCAAAGAAATTCCTTAATCGGAACAAAGTTCCCAATACTTTACTTGTAAACGCTGTTCACGTCTACCTTCCCTTCCATCTTCATGAAAACAGAGGAAACAGTCAAAGCATATCCTGTCTCACTCAGCTTTGCAGCTTTGGGTTAAGGCAGAAGTGCAGAAGCTCCATCTTGCCCCGTCTCTCCAAAGCAAAAGGACACCCATCAGGAGGCACACGCAAGCGAAAAATAACCACCAAAGGCCAGACACGGCTTTAAGAACAATCTGTTGCTCATTCAGTATAAAAATCTTTCTACCACCAAATCCACAGCCACACTTGCGAACGATTAACAATAACATAATATATGCACACATTTCTATTTTAAGAATCAGAGAAGTCGAGCCAAGACCCAGTTAAGAAAGACACCATAGTCTGGTTTAAATCAAGCAGTAGTTCAGTCTCATCTCCAGGGACAAAGTTTCTGACCTTGATTTAAAAAAAATAAGTGAAAGAGAACTACAGTCCCTCGCTTTCCAACTAGTGGCATAAGCCTGTCTCAAAACCAGCATTAGATCACAGGAGACAAAAGTGGCCTGTGATTCAAAAAGAATGCTACACTTGAGCCCCGAACACACAAGGGCAATGCCTCCCTGTGTTATTTCCAGTCCTACCGATTAGCTCCCAGACTCTCACACCGTCCTGCTTTCTTGTCCTTGGAATTTGACTCTCTTGACCCCACCGATGCACCAGGACTTGACTCTCTGAGGAGCCCCGAACACTAACTGGAGAGCCACTGAGAGGCATGTTGGGACCACGCATGCACTGAAGCTCACAGAAGTAGATAACACGGCAGAGAAAGAGAGGCGCGCGATGGCTGGGGTGTGTGGGGAGGAGTAAATTTCCGTAAACTCTTTATCTACTTTCTGTTACCTGTCTCCGCAAGGGGATACGCTTCGTCAGCTTGTGCACGGCTGGCTGGCTGCTGAAGTCTGGTTTCTTGGTCGTGGTCTTCATTCGGCACAGGATGACCGTCACCACCATGCAGGCAATTAGGAAGACCCCTATGCAGTAAATGGCTATCTCCAGGTAATCTGGGGAAGCCGTAATCTCCTTTTCTCTTACAGGAGCTAGAGTGGAGACCACAGGGGAGGAACAGATAAGCAAGCCACAGAGTTAGGACACGGGGTTGATGCATCCTGGTACAGATAAACGAATCACAAGGTGATGACCATTCCCAAGGACAAGCTTCCCAATGACTCCATATTGCAGAATGACATGAGCTATGGGCCTGCCCTGCACCTCTCCCAAATGAAGGTGAGTAACCAAGGGCTGCCTGCTTGACCACCTGGGCTCAAGTGGCCACTATCTCTAGCCTCAACTCTGGGCTTCTGCAATCCAGCGATCGTGATGGATTGGCTGCCTCCAAGACACAAAGGGCAAGTTACAGGGCTACGTTCTGTCATACATTTGGGCAGAATAGGACAGCTATCAACACCTACAAAAAAAAAAAAAAAGGACTGTCTTCCATGGGGGTCTCTGATATAAACCAAATTAAAAATTCGAAAAACAAACAATGCCCACTTCTGCATGTGAACAGACGGTACCTCTTATTTGGGTAAGCTCTTCCCAAGGAAGATGTGACAGGGTGATTTACCCCAGATGAACACACCTCCACGTGAAATGAAATATTCATCTAGTAGACTGGTCTGGAAAGGTTTCAAATTTCTTAATACAGTCCAACATATTATTCAACTAAATAAGCAAAAGCACTGAAGTTAAAGACCAAATTGCCTTTGATACAGAATCATTATGTCTGTACCATGGAACGTTTCTAAAATCCCTTAATCAATTACCATTTAAGATTTGTGTTTTCCGGTTATACTGAGGGCACTATGACTTTTCTCTTAAAGAAAAAATAGAAACGGTACTACGTGTGCATATCGTAGAATTACTTAAGGTAACAGGTGCTTAGGTCAACTTAAAATAGTATCTGCTCCCTCCTCAGTCCTCAGTGGTCATTGAGCTACAAGCAGTGTATTTCCAAACAGTATTTTTCTAGAACTGCATTCTTAGTTAATGTGCTAGTACTGTCAGGCAAATCGGTTAAGAAGTGCCAATCAGGCACCTGCAGAATGCAGTACTACAAGTAAAAGCAAGCTCAACGTAAGAGGCGTCTCATTGTTTTAAAGCAAATATTCACAGAGCAGACTCACAACAAAAGGGAAAAGGGATGCAATGGTATTATTTAAAGCTTATACATTTTAATCAGAAAAAATACTTGCAAGATAGTCAAAACTCCCAGCAGCACAGCACAAAATGCAATGATCAATTTCTTTTTACTAGATATAAAAATAAGCATGCAGGTAGGCACTGTACTCTAAAAATAAGGAACTAAGAACTGGAGTGGAACATCATGAGCTAGCAAACCAGACTATGCAGCTTCACAAAGGAAATGACAGAGACAGATGCATCAGAGTAGACCGTGGTTATCAGGAGAGGCTGGACTAGGACAGAGACGTCCGCCAAAGGTTCAGACAGCAGCAGAATTTAGGCAAGAGGGCTTCGCTGATGTTGATTTCTCCGAAGGGCGGAAATAACATCAAGCCCACGCTGGCGAGAGCATGCTTTGCAGGAAAAGCAAACTGAACGTCCATCTTATTGCAACATGCAGCAAGCCACCAATTCCCAAGGTAGGTAACACACTGCTTCTGCACGTCCTGCGTGCCGAGGTGCTTCTCCCCAGACACCCTGACATCCACCCATCTATTTACATATCATTAAAAAGAGACAGCGGAACCACATAATAAAAGTACATATGGGATTTCGGTGAAATGGAATTTGAAATGAGAAAAAATTACTTTGAATTTTACAAAGTAATTGCCACTTCTTCCTTAAGAGAAATGTGGATGGGTGAATTTATACACTGACTCAGTGACTCACTGAAAATTAAGATCCCTTTGGGTTTTAAGGATGAAGTTTCACTTGATCATATAAATGTGAGTGTGGGATCTCACTGTGAGTGAATTTCCAAAGGCAACTTTCTTATCCCTGGGGGATAATTTTCGACATTTTTAAAAATCTTTATGCCAGGATAAAAGGGGCCATTTCTGAGAACAGAAGCTGTGTTAATTTTATAGCAATCAACCCAGGAAAGGGAAAAAACCATGGAGAGAAAGAGCAGTATATACCTGGCAGAACGGTCAACCATGCAGAGTGAAAGGATATCCCAATAGAATTACCCGCCAAGCACGTATATTCCCCAGCATCCTCAAAAGTTACATTCCGAATATAGAGAACCTCAATCTCTTTGTCCGTGGTATTAACACCGGCGGCCTAGAAAACAGGGAAGCAAGAGAAAAGGCTAGACAACACAGGGATGATGGTGGAGGGGACCGTGGAACCATGAGGCATCGCACCGGGGGGCTCCGGCAGGTGCTGGCCACCAGAAGATTGCGATCGCAGCCCGTCCGCAAAGCCCACAACCGAGAGACACTGAGCAACACCGAGCAGCTCGCCTCCACAGGCCCGTCACCACACCGGGTTCACCACCTGCACATGCATGCAATCAGACGCATGGAAAAATCAGCCCACAGGGATCCGTTCTCTTGGCCTTTGTGTTGCTTTGGATTTAGGGATGGTTTTCCAAAAGTATAAGCACCCAAAGCCCCCGTTGGGTTCTGGTCCTGTCGGCTGCAGACTCCCACCTTGAGAAAGGGACGGTGCTGTTGCACAGCAAAACCCTAGAGACACGCCCAGACACCCGGCCCGTCCTTCCAGCCCTGTGGGAACCAACCAGGGTGGAATACTGTGCCTGACTGTCACGTGTAACCATTCTGACTCACACGGCATGAAAAAAAACAGAACAAAGTACAATCTTGGTAGCAAAGAAACTGGAGTGCTTTTTTTTCCTTTGATAGAAACATTTGCATGCGAGTTGTGACAAAGAATGTCAATGGCTGCCTTCAACAGCATCCACATCCATGAAATGAACTATGCTCCCATTTGGGACAGCAAGGTCGAGGACAGGATCTCCTAAGCCCCCATGACCGGTAACCAAGGAAATGATATTCTGTTGAAAAAATTATCAAGCGCCAATATTTCTCTACCAATTTGGGGCAGAAGGAGGTAGGAATCCTGCCGATATGCAAATGTCCCAAATTTCAACAGGCATGCCTGTGTGTGTTTAAAATGCTGATGGTGTGCAGTACTGATGGGGAATGTGCAGCCCAAACAAGATAAACCAGAAGGAATGACTTAAAAACTGGGTGGTTGGGGGAGGGGGGGGGGGGGGTGGACGGTAATCTTTAGAAGAAATGAGAGCAAGCACTTTGAACATCGTGGGCATTTTTCCATGGCTGCTGGCATCCTACCAGCTGCATCACCGAAGAAAGATGATTATGAATATACCAAGGCCACAGAGTCATCCTAGAAGCTGCCTGCAGTCTCCCAAAGCACCAAGTCTTTCCAGCTTCCACATCCAGCCTTCTTTCAAAAAAAACAAAAAACAAAAAAACAAAAAAAAAACCAACAACACAAAACATTGTTACCTTGCTGTTCGGGCAGGACAGTGAGCCAGGCCGACTGGTTGGCCTGCCCTATGTAATTGGACACCTTACATATATACTCCCCAGCATCCGCCTCAGTCACATTGAACAGAGCCAGCACTTCTGCATTGGAACTATTTATCCCCGAGTGCTGGAACAGACACAGGAGAACAATATAATGGCCAACCAGGAAGGACTCTGCACTGTCTAGGGTCCCACCACCAACATACCACCGAAACAAACAAACAAACAAACAAAAAAACAACCTCCGTTAGGTCTAAGCAGCTGCCTTAAAGAGTTGTGGGCTTAGACAGGACAAAATATGCCAACTGGTGGGCAATGGAAGTGACCCAGTGGAGATGAATGGAAGGATGTGATCAATAGTGAGCAGAATGGACCATGGTTCCCAAGGCTGGTCCGTCTTTTTCCAGCTCTTTTGATCACTGGGATTCTCAGCTGGGCACAATACCTCATCGGTTCAGAGTTCTTAGTGGAGCACCTATGGTCTTACGGGAAGACTGCTCTTTTCTAAAGACGATCTCTATGAGCACCTACATGCGGGAGACGTGGGTGGTAGGCAGTGGCTAAGAAGAGGTAGGTGGCAGACTTAGCTGCCGCTTGCCATCACCGTCCTGAAGAGCAAGACAGATCTAAACATTAAAGAGGCTGATGCTATCACCAAGTCCCCTCTTCAATGGGGACTTGCAAGGAACCAAATATGAGATACAAGGAGAAAGTTTCCTTGTTCAACATTTCACAGGTGTAAAAACATTTTCTAAAGTTTATTGTCTAAACCGCAGGTGAGTGAATCTCCAAGGCTAATAAAGCCCTCCTTTAAAAATAACATGCTTCTGGCAGGTGGCTACTCCAATTTGATCCTAACGTCGTATTGAGAGAAGTCAACATCGGCCTAACGATAAATGCTGGTACCTCCCCTCAAGTTTACAAAGCTCTTTCAATGCACACCACCCCACAAACTCTGCTAGGGGAGATGGCATCATGATCCCCACTTTTATGGACGTACAGCTAAGCCTCAATGTCTCATTTGAGATCTCAGAGCTGGTAAATAGCTCAATTATTCTGACTCTCAGCAGACTAGCCCTTCCATTCCCCACCCCGCCCTCCCGCCCAGTTCCCTTCTGCAGTTTTACTAGCTAGCCTAATAATCTGCTAATTCCCTAACACACTCTCTCCTGGCCAGTCAAACAGGAGAATCCTCTTTTCACAGATCCAACAGGAACTCAAAGAACCTGCTCCCACGTCCACGATGACAGAGAACCCAGTGTGGGTCCTTTCAGATTCAGAAAGTCCTCACCTTCAGCACCTTGAGGTAAGGCAGCCCGTCTGGCCCGTATTTGCTGCCGTTCTTTTCTACATGTTTGATCCACTGAATGTGGGGCTGGGCGTCGCTGTAAACTTTGCAGACGAATTCCACGTCCCCTCCCACCACGGTGGAGGCGTTCGCCGGCAGTCCAGCCTGGAGGATGGGCCGGTGTGGTGATCGCTCTGGGGGGTGGAGGGGAGACAAATAAATAAGTCGTGTTGTCCAGAAGGCTGTTCGTGAACACAAGCCAAAAAGGCCTCAAATCTGCTGGCTGGCTCCTTTGAAATAACACTGCGGCCCGATGCATAACAAAACCGACTTCAAAGGAGACTGCTGGAGCGCGACCCTGTAAAAAGAATACTTACTTAGAAAAGACAGAAGAACTTCTGATATCTCAGGCTATGGGTTGTCTGTGGCCACTTACCGAACAAGGGGAAAGATTTTATTTTGATAATCGAAAAGACAAATGGGGGGCCTCTTCCCTTGTCCCACTTGGGATAATATCGGAGACTCACTTTGACCATAAGCTTGACATCACAGGCAAGGGACAAGCCTAAGGTCCCCTGGAACACCAAAACGGCTCCTGTACTCAGTGTCTCCTGAAACATCTCTAAGGCGCTCTGAGAAGACCTCAGTTTCTTGTTGAGAAAGAAAAACTGAAGGTGTGAGCTCAAGGTGATGAACAGACTGAATGAACAACCAGATTCATCGCTTTCAGTGGATTTCACTCCTTGTACTCATCATCCACCCTTTCATTTTCTCCATATATAGTAAGTGTTACTGTCTGCCAAATGCTAGATGCACAAGTAGACACTCCTTATTCAGATGTGGCACGGAAAGAAAGACAGACCCCAGTTCCCCAATCCTGGCGATGTTCTAGGCCATGTTAAGGAAGCCCATGGTATGTTACCAATCACTTCCCGCCCTCACTTGCCTTGCTTCTCTCTCTAGGCAAAAAGTTCTCAACAGAAGACCCCCCTCATCCTATGCCTGCAAAAGTTCCTCTCTAGTTTAGAGGAGGTCTCTATAAAAATCCTGCAGTTCAAGCAAGGTACATGGGAAACTGCACACAAGCGTCCTCAACGATCTGGTAACAGAGCAGTCTGCTGCGTGATCCTGTCCACAAAGTCAGTAGAATCACAAGCCGACTGCCGTCTTCCTACGTGGGCATCGGTCAAGAGCTATACATACGCAGTCACACATCCAGCCATCCACAAGCACATCGCCTGCCCCACCGACCTGCACGGACAAGCCGGCCTGTCTCCCCACATTGCATATACCACTGCCTTTAACCTCCAGCTTAAAAAATGGCCAAGGGAAAGGAGGAAATCCCAGCCAACCCAACACACCAAAGTCACCTGTACCCTGTACCTGAGTATCCCCGTGAGCTGGACTGGGAACAGGAAATCAGAATGATAGATATCGAAACCCTTCTATATTTGGGCCTTTCAGATTAAAATAGCATTTGGTGGAATTTGTTGGACACAAGCCACACCACGTGTAAATGGATTTTACTGCACAAGGTTGTTGGTCTTAAAAACTTTAAAAAAAAAAAAAAAAAAAAAAAAAAAAGGAGAAGGAAAGAAAAAAATGCAGTGAGTTACTCTTAGCACATTTCATTCCAGAATCTCCCATCACTTCACAGACACCTACACTTTCACATTAAAAAGATAAGGATTTCAGAGCCTCCAAAGAAGTCATTTATTTGCCTGACATGATGCTGGAGGCTGAGCAAAGAGCCCAGCAGTCCTACTTTTGTGGGCAGATCCCTTCCCTTCATGACCAGGGATGACCAGAAACATGACCACAGCGCCTCACCCTTGGGCGGGCATGCCATCCCTGTGATGGACCACGGCGAGCCTCCCGGGCAGGTGTGGCACCGGCTGGGAGCTGGCAGGGGCAAGGGTGGTTTAATCCTTGCTAGCCCCATCCATGTGAGGAGAACAGTTAGGTGTACACACACACGCACATTCTCCTCACCAGGCCTCCTCCCATGATGCTTCGTGGGAAGGGAACCTGTCCTCTGGGCTGGATACTGCCCGCCAAGCTCACAAAATCAGCTCCTTTACACCAGCCTCATATTGAGGTGCTTTACTCTTTGCTGCAAGAAAAGTGCATTTAGGTATCCTTTCATTCCCTGGCTCGGATTTCCAGTTTTGCGTGCGTGTGTTTGTGCGTTTTGAGATAAATATTTACAGTGCACCTAAATATTTATTCTTAGAAACAATGGTCCTATAAAATCTTAAATGTCACAAACCACATCAACTGAATTTCAAACCAAGTTCTCCTTCTTAAACATACTTGTTTCCAATAAATCGTTTCACAAGCAAACATTGTGCCTGTGATACCAAGTAACGATGCCCGGGGAACAATGAGAGCTTTCATGAGGCCGGCATCTCCGGCCTGCACCAGCCTTCGGCAGGGAATGTAGTCCCTGGGCCCGCTGCAGAGCTACAGCCTTGTTTCACTTGTGGTCAGCGTGCTCCCGTGTTCCACTTATTAAGTTATTCCATTGCTATCCGGACTATTTTCACCAAGGGGAGAAAAGAAAAAAAGCCTTTGCAATGGTTTCATGTTATTGCATTTGCAAATGACTGCATACCAAATGTTATGGCTTGCAGTCCTGAATGTATCCTTTCAAATTTTCTCACCTTATACAAAATAACCTCTCAGGCACCCCCCGCGTCCCTCCACCCTTTCTCGCTTTTGGTACAAAAACTGCAAGTCGGGATCGCTCTGTAATCGAAACCTTACACCGTCTTCCAAAACTTATTACAGCTGCCTTCAGTATAAAATGAAACCTTAGAGAATGTTATTTAAAATGTTTTTAAAAAGTCAGTAGGCCTCATGTTTCGTTTCTCCACATCAGGCTTTGATTTCCTTTGCAACCTTATTCTCTGCCCTTAAACAACTCTGAGACCAGGCCCCAAACATGTTGGAAAAGGTCCCGGGATGCCAGCATCTGCAGAGAGCTGTGCCTCTTCTCAAATCCTCTTGCCTGCTGTCTGTCACCCAAAAGAATAGTGATCAGCAGCAAGGAGATGACAGAAGTTCTAGCTTCTGAAACGCGGGGCTGAAAGTGGGGTGCAGGCAGCAGCTCCTGCAGAGATGGGACTTCCTTGGCCAGCGCCCCAGGGGCCCCGGGAACAGGGCAATGATGGTGGGCATGGAGAACCCCCCCCAATGGCTACTGTGCTCTCCCCGGAACCTCACCAGGCCCCGGGCACAGCAAACCCCTCAGTTCCCAATGCTTTGGGCAACAGGCCGACAGGAAAAGAAGAAGTCAATGAATTACCTCTGGGCTATGGACTAAACCTCAGAGCAGGCCCATCTTTCAGTCTTCTATGTGGTAACAACGAATGCCAGGCTCTCCACCAGGAAGGTTTTACGGTTTTAGGCAAGGTTCTCTTACTGCACATTTAACTCTCAGATCTTACAGAAAACAGATTCTTCTCTTCCCAGGGGTAGTGAAATAAATATAAGGAAAACAGAAAAGCTGACCAGCAGCTCAACCCCTACGTCCTTCCTGCGATTTTGGAAAGACACATTCTGGGCACAGCAGGTGGCACGTGGACAGTGTGTGGACCCGAAGCCGGTCGCACACCTTTAAGGAGCAACTCTCGGGGCCCCTGTGCAAATTCCAACTCGAGACAGAAGGGAACGAAGCCCAGAGGGTGCGGCCACTGCCGACGGGGCAGTTCGCTGCCCGGCTGGAATGAGGTTCCACTAAATGGATGCGTAGTAAACACAGACTGAAGTGCTTTAAAAAAAATACATCTCCCCCACCCCCACCCCAAGTTCTCTCTCTCTCTCACTCCCTTTTGTCAAGAGCTCCAAGTGAGTCCACGTTCCTGAAGCAGAAGGCCCAGCTGCTATGAGTCTGAATTTCGAGACTGATCCTCTCAAGTCCTACTCTGACGCTGGGAGCCACAACCAGAAAGAATGGTGGAAAACAGCCTGCTTCGTTCCAAGAGCTAATTATTGAGAAAGAGAAAATACCTGAGTGACAAAGAATAAATCTTTGTTAATTGACCACTGAAACTTTATAACATGCCAGTCCTCCTCTGGACATAATAATATGCTTGGCTCATAAGAGATCTACAACTTTAGCTCTGACATAGCAAAGGCCATAAAAAATGTCCACAGAGCAGAGAGGCCTCATGCCTACAGGCTCAGTAAATACGCATCCCAGGGATCAGAAGGAGACCAGGTTCTTAAATTACACCTATAAATTAATCAAGCCCAGAGTTGCTGGTTTCCCAGCACACATTGGTCTCCTGAGTATTTCTCCCCTAAAAGTTCAGCAGCGCTCGCCACAAAGAACCATTTCAAAGCTGTTCTCTCCACAGCAAAACACCCAAAGACCCAAATCATGCCGAGTGGCCAGTATTGATCTGGAAACAGCAGGTCTCCTGCTCTGGGGCACCCATTCATGTAAGGAGTGTAGAGAACCTTGCCTGCTCTGTCCTTAAATTGAAATCAAAATTTAATTACCCTTCCTTTAAAAGGGCAGTTTCTTAGCAACTCCAAGGCGCTGAATAGGGAAAGAACGTTCTACGCCATTTGAAGGACAAGCGAAAACAACAGAGAATTCTTTTTCTAAAGCCCAGCCTCGCCTGATTTTCTAAAGAGTAGGTAGTAGTTGCTTTTGTTGCATAAAAAATTGCACTAACCCAGTTAGCAAGAGGCGATCAAAGCCCTCTGCAGTCTGGGGAGCCCAATAACCTGCGAAAGACTCACACTAATTAGAATTAGTAGAATGAGTTCATTGCCTTGTCAAGACTCTACCTAATGCACTCAACACAGACAGGAGAGATCGTGTTGGGCTCTGAGTTTTGTTTTCCCTGCGTTTTCTCCAGCCTCTAAAGATCAACACAAAAAAAGGTCAGAACGAAAAATGGTCAGTAGGACTGGTCTCTTTTAGAGACTTTTAGAAAGAGTCTGAGTACTGGTATCTGGTATTCTCGCTTGTCACCTTCTAGAATAGATGGATTGATTGGCCTAGGGTACTGAGCACCCAGAATAACTTTAAAAAAAGAAAAAAGGCCTTTTTGTAGAAGGTCACTGGTATGTTGCGCTCGCCCACGTGTGCGCGCGCTCTCTCTCTCTCTCTCTCTCTCTCTGTCTCTCTCTCTCTCTCCCCCAAGCTGAGCCAAGCCTCATTTTCCTCCTGCCTGGATATCTGACCCTGAAAGTCTTAGGGAACTGGGCTGGGTGGGGATCCAGCTTCCTCCAACAAAACTTACACATTTTTCCTACAGAGAGAGCAAAAAAAGTCTGCAGCCCAGGCCCGTCTGGGGAAAGCCACAGTGTCTTCCCTCCAGCGCTGGAGTCCCTCGGTGACTTAGAGAGGCTGCACCATGTGAAATGCTAGAAGCAAAACACCACTAATTCCTTTGTGCTTGCTCGATGAGGTGGAGAGGAGAGTGAAGCGCTGGCCGAGGTCGGATGGCCTGGGAAGACCAAAGCAGGTGGAGGCAAAGTGCCTTCCCTAATTAATGTCATCCACTGTATTATGTGGCTGGGGGCTGAGTGGCTTCTACCAGCTGGGTGTCAATTTAGGTCTTCTTGGGCAAATTACCGGAGCAGAGCTGTGTGTTATTTATACCCCAAATGTTTGTGATATCCTGAGCTCTCTGTGTCTTCAAAAGTTAAACCGGAACTGAAGACTCTTAGTGACCACAAAGTTATGTCCAAGTAAGGTTTGAAAATGCCTTTCCTTTAGTTAAAGGGAGACATGTCTTTGAGACGATGCAAAGTTCTGGGGATAAATGCTGGTGATCATTGCGGAATCACGTAAATGTGTATTTCATGCCACTAACGGTACATTTTGTTATATATGCTTTGCCACCATTTTTTTTTAAAGGGAGATACGGCAAATGTGACACTATCACAGAGCGAACAAGATCTATTTCTAGGGTCATGGAAAACCTATCTTCTCAATTAGTTAAGTGTATTTACCTTGTCCAGTTTACCGGGAGCTTTCCTCTGTTCTGACACAAAGACTGCGTACAAGGGCCCTCCCTGTCTTGTGCCTGGTTTTCAGGCTGATGTAAAACTCAGACGTCAGTCTCCCGATGCTCGCCCCAGTGGCGCTGGGGTAAACACAGCTGAGAGCAGTCACGCTGGGAGCCACATCACAGAGCCTCAGCATCCCACTACTCGCCATAGGGGTACGACATCTTTCAGGAATGTAAGATTATCAGCTGGTGTCTGCAGAGCTGGGCTCCCTCCATGGGAAGAGCATGCTGGAAATGTTTTTTCAAAGTCCCAGATTGAAACATACCTTTCTGTGGAACTCCAAATCAGAATGACTTCTCTCAAACGACTTGCAGAGAAGCTAAAAACCAAATCACTGGGGAGTCCCCAAAGACAGCAGCACTCCAAATGAAGTTCTTTAGGCTGGAGATGTTTCAATGACATCAAAGGGGATCCAGTTAGTCCAGCTCTAGAAATCCATTCCAGAAGAGTCACCAGGTGGTCAACTAAAGTGTGTGCAAAGCTTGCCTCTTTTGTAACTGCCGGACAACCTAAACACCCATCCAGGGTGGGGGGATGATTCAATGAACTACACTCGATCCAGAAGAGCACAGGGGTCACGAGTAAGAATGAAATCATAAATATGTACAGACGTAAAAAGAGGTCTACAAAAATAATGCTCATAGCTTAATCAACTTGCACCATGAAAAGGCCTTCGCTCTAGAGGAAGTCTAGAAAAATCTACGACACTAAACTCTTTGATCCTTTATTTTGCTCCTGGGGTGATTCAAGCAGAAGGAAAAGCTTTCAGCCCATCTGAGCAAACAAGAAATGCCTCCCTTTGGCACAAACTACATGAGAAGTTAAATGATAAAACCTCATTTGTTTTCTTAGAGGCAAACTCCGACACTGAACATAGACGTGCTTCTCAATACGTCTTGCTGTCACTGTCACCTACAGAGAAGGGTCCAGATAGCCACCCAGCTCACAAGAGGCTCCACTTCTTCCTGTCTGAGCCTGCTGGGAAGCCTCAAGCCAGCCTGCAACTTGGCATGCTCCCCACCGAACATGCGCTGATGGTTTCACACCCAGAATGGTTTCGTTTCGATTGGCCAAAATGTAAAATACAAAGGACGGAATCTTTTACTTTTCAGCCCCAGTTTTACTGAACCCAGTAAAATGAGGACTTCCTTGGGGTGCCTGGGTGGCTCAGGCAATTAAGTGTCCGGCTCTTGATTTCAGCTCAGGTCACAATCTCAGGGTCGGGGGACTTGAGCCCCATTTTGGGCTCCGTGGTCGGCGTACAGCCTGCTTAAGATTCTCTCTCCCTGGGGCGCCTGAGTGGCTCTCCCTTCAGCCTCTACCTTCGGCTCAGGTCATGATCCCAGCGTCCTGGGGCCCAGCCCCACATTGGGCGCCTTCCTCAGCAGGAGAGTCTGCTTCTCTCCCTCTCCCTGCTTATGCTCACTCACTCTCTCTCTCTTTCAAATAAATAAAATCTTAAAAAAAAAAAAAAGAAGAAGAAGATTTTCTCTCCCTCTTCCTCTGCCTTCACCCAACGACAACCTGCTCAAGTGCACTCCCTCTCAAAAAGGACTTTATTTTTCAAAGAAAGCACAACTGCCAAATGATCCTTCTGGAATAATATCCAATACCTATCTTGCAAAATATCACTTTCAACCTGACATAAGGGACAACACATCTGGAGCAGTCTGACCTGTTGATCTATACACTTACTTATGATGGAAGGACTCCTACAGGAATCCTTGTGTGACAGAACCCTCTGAGGGGGAGGCTCTGGGAAAGAAAAAGTAGTTCTATCAAGATCCAGAAATCTCCATACCTATCTATCATCATGTCGCTGTGGCAGTTTTGGGGTCTTCTGTGCTGTGACATGAGAACTCCACCAGGATGTCTCAATGCCCTGACTACACCCCCATTCTAAAGGAGACGTTTGTCCATAAAGGCGCTCTGATGGGGGTATCATTTGAAATGGAAAGAAAGCTCATGGCATTTCTACATTGACATTTTAATGACAACTGACTAACCCTTCCCAACCAGGATCTTTGATTTATAAAGGGGACGGGAAGTCGAAGCCGTACTAAGTGTTTGAGGGCAGCTCTGTAGAGGACTCGCTTCAGAACCTGCACGTTAAGAACTCCAAATATAAAGTCACACGTTAGGGATGCCTGGGTGGCTCAGTTGTTAAGCACCTGCCTTCGGCTCAGGTCATGATCCTGGGGTCCTGGGATGGAGCCCCACCTCAGGCTCCCTGCTCAAGGGGAAGCCTGCTTCTCCTGTCTCTGTCCCTCCCCCTTCCCCTGCTCATGCTCTTCCTCTCTCGCTCTCTAAATAAATAAAATCTTAAAAAACAAAGCCATGTTAAACTGCTTTTCCTCTATTTCAATTCAGCACGTGCTGACGGAGCTCTTACGAAGTTCTAGCCCATTCCTGGGCACTGTGATTGCCAGCAGTGCACCCAGGACTTCATGCCAAGACCACTCAGTCGCCCTCGCTCGGCCAGCAGCAGCTTTCTCCCCAACCCCCTGCCCCGACCTATCCTAACATCAGGTACGGTGAAGAGACCATCTTCTTAGAGAAAGCTGTTAAGACCGTGACTTATCTGTGACACTTCCACATCCTCTCTGACCACACCATAGACTCAATGCCAAAGATGAGACAAGAGATCAAATATTAGCCTAGCCTTCTTCCCAGCCATCTCGGCCGGGACCCCTGCCAGAATCTAAAGCAATCAATAAGGCCTCCCTCCTCAACTACGGGGCAGAGGGCAATCGATGGCTTGCAGAGAACACAGCAAAGATGCTGACGCTGTGAAGTCCTAACAGGCCCCCTGCACGCTGGCTCGCGCCTGCCCAGCCTCAGGAGCGAGCCCACAAGACGCCACCTGCTCACAGTGCCTGGACGGAGGAACTTCCGCTGGTCTTGGTCCTGTGGGAAAGCACTCATTTCCCGGTCGGTACCTTCGGAGTCACGGAGCTACCCACTGACCAGGTTGCCCCCTGGAATCCCTGTTGTGCAACAGGTATACAAATCCGCTCTGCAGTAACCCAAAGCTCATTAAACAGTAGCTCAGAGGAAGTTTTGAAATCCCTGTCCTAGAGGAAACCAGGTCTCAGCCTCCCCATCCAAGAAGAGGGTAGGGACCAGCTAAGAAGAGTGACTAACAATCAGGCACGTGGTTCTACTATTTAGAAGCACCACCCCCTACCACCTCCCCTCCACCACCACCCCCACTTTACAGGTCACTGCCCCCCCACCTGCTTTAAGGATGAGGAACCTGAGGCTCAAGGCTCCCTGCCTTTCAAGGCCATACAGCTGCCCAAGCTGGAAATGGAATGTGACCCCCTCCCCCAGGGAATTCCCACAGGAACCTAGAGAGGGGAGAGGCACAGTTCTAGAAGGCGCAGAGTCCCCGGAGGGTTGACACAGCACAGGTTGGGAAGAAAAGGGGGAAATGGCTCCAGGAGTCACAACCGAAGTGGCAGTGGGACTCGGCTCCCTACTCAACGCTGCCCCAGCTCCAGGATTCTACGGTAACTAAATAAGCCTACTTACGAAGGCGTTGGCTATGACCGAGCCAAGCACCCCAACCCGCTGGCAGCAGGGGGCTCTCTATCTCCCCCGGGCAAGAGTGCACCACCCCAGCGCTAGCACGCAGGGCCAACATCAGGGTCTTAAACCAAGTCTTAAACCCAGACCAAGGAAAGGAAAGAATTAGTTGGCAACAAGATGAAGATGGAAAATCAAGGGGGCATGGCCAGGAAGCCTCGAGGTCAAGATGCTTCAGCTCAGAACCGCCAGGGGCTCTGTGAGGCTGAGGCCGGGGGTGTGCCAGGGAAAGGCATGACGGAGGCAACTCCTGAACGGGAGAGTCAAGCGTTCCAATTAAAATCAGTAGATAAGGGGCGCCTGGGTGGCTCAGTTGGTGAAGCGACTGCCTTCAGCTCAGGTCATGATCCTGGAGACCTGGGATCAAGCCCCACATCCAGCTCCCTGCTCCACGAGAAGCCTGCTTCTCCCTCTCTCATTCCCCTTGCTTGTGTTTCCCTCTCTGGCTGTATTTCTCTCTGTCAAATAAATAAATAAAATCTTTAAAAAAAAAAAAATCAGTAGATGCACAGTTTCCTGTAGTTTAACCTTACCTACCACGACTGCCATCCCTCATCAGACAGAAGCAAAACCTGAGTCTAGAAGCCGTGGTGTGACAGAGAGGCCTCTTCCCTGAGGAGCAAGTAAGCAGGAATGACCCCAATTTTGACAGTTTCAGTAAGAAACCAACCAATTAATTAACAAGGCCACCACTTCTTCATTTACTTAAATGCTACTTTGTTCCAAACTGCTCCCCTCCCCCCAAAGAAAGGTGTCCAAAATTCACCTTGGGGAAGTGTGGCTTGAGGGTCTCCCCCCTGCCTCGGTCCCTCTTTGCTCAGGGATCACGCTGGAGGCTTTGTCCTCCCAGGACACAGGCTACCCCAAGCAGTAAACAATTTACACAACTCCTTCTCCCACTGGGGCTGGGCGCCAGGTGTCAACCCTGCAGCCAGGCTTATCAGTCCCTCAGTGCCTGGAACAAAAGACTCTTCATTCCTCCTGAACACACACCCGAGGGGGGAGTTAGCACCGTGACAGATTCCTCCCTGCTTTCCCGCTCCGTGGCAGTATGTCCGGAGCCCAGTTAGAGCAGATTTACGTGAAGGACTAGTCAACAGCACCACTCGGCTCTGCTACTGAGCAAGTCTGGGCTGGTGAGGAGGTCTGAGTGACCCCCACCCAGCCAGAGAGGTGCGCGTGGCCGCTGACCAGCTTCCAACCCGAGACCCCGTCTAGCGCTTACAGCTCTTGCGCAGGGAAGGACAAATCTCTAGAAAGTCAGACTGGTAGAGGACAACGCATGGCTGGCCTGAGCAAATCCAGGGGCACTGTTTCCAACCTCACCTGCACTCTGCCCTGCAAACACCCAACGCCAGCTGAAAAGCTCCAAACTTATCTCCTGGTCTCTGGGATTGCAGAATTGGGGCATCCAAAGGGAGGAAGAGATCATAAATCAAAGTGGAAGGGTCCATTAAATTCTCTCTCTCTCTCTCTCTCTCTCTCCCTCCCTCCCTCCCTCCCTCCTGTTTTGAACATGTAGTGGGGTAAGAGCAGCACGTTTTCCAGGTTTGGCAATGGTCGCCGCTGGTCGGCACCGTAGGACACCTAAAACCAAGACCTCCGTGTGCAACGCACAGAGCATTAATCCAGGTTTCCAGACCATCCAGATGGAGGCCCGGGCTCTGCAGTTCTTCTAAGTCCTTGGCAAATAAATCCCTCATTCCCCCACACCCCAAACATGATGTTCCTCAACTATCAGTGGGGCGAGAGGTGAGGGTGGAGGCCGGCTTCAGGGAACTTGGAACTCTCAGAGGCACTGCGATCCTCTCCTGTGACCGGCTCAGTCCTGGGACGGCCCTGACGCCCCCCCATCAACAAAAGGGGAAACCCAGTGGGACATGTGAGCAGCAGCCACAGGACCCTTCAGTTGGTCCCAATACAGCACTCAGTTTATTTAATAAAACTTCAGATGGACTCTAATGAAAGCTATTAAAAATGCCTTCTCGGGGCGCCTGGGTGGCTCAGTCGATCCTGGGGTTCTGGGACCCAGCACCGCATCCGGCTCCCTGTTCAGCCTGCTTTTCCCTCTCCCTCTACTCTCTCTCTTAATGCCCTCCCTCTCTCTCTCTCAACTAAATAAAATCTTTAAAAATAAATAAATAAATAAAAATAAATGAAATGCCTTCCAGCTCTCCAGAGAGTCCAGAAAACCAGCATTTGTTGCTGGCCACCTGATGCCAATTTGGTGGTTTGGGGTTTTTGTGGTTGTTTTTTTTTTTAATCTGTTAACCCAGAGAGACTCCTCGTAACCATTGCAGTGGGTTAAACTGTGGTCTCCCCCAAAAAAAGGTCAGTCCATGTCCTCACCCCTGGAACCTGTGAATGTGACCCTATCTGGAAACAAGGTCTTTGTAATTAAGTTCAGTGTCTTGAGATGAGACCATCCTGGGTGGAGGGCAGGCCCTCGATCCGATGACAGGTGTCCCCATAGGAGACACACAGAGGGAGACCTGAGATGCAGAGAAGAAGGCCACAGGACAACAGGCGCCGAGATGGGAATGACTCGTCCACAAGCCGAGGGCGGCCAGCAGAGGCTGCGGAGAAGCATGAACCAGACGCCCCATCAGTCTCCAGAAGGAACCAACCCCGCTGATACCCTGACTTCAAATGTCTGGCTTCCAGAACAGACACGGAATCAAATTTCATTGTCTTAAGCCATCCAGTTTGCATTCACTTGTCACAGCAGCCCCTAGGAAACAGACCTCCGCGTCCCAGGGATGAGCTAGCTAAGCACCATCATTCCAACTCCCCCAGTGAGGCCGGTGAGGCTCCAAAGGCAAAGGGACTTGTCGCCATTCGCTCGCGAAACCCAAGGTCACAGGATGTGTCCCAGGTTGCAGCTTCTTGGTGGTGGAGCCATCAGAGCCCAGGGCTTCAGCCTCATTTTGCTGGTGAATGCGAGCCAAGACCCACCACCTCCCGGAGCCAGGCTTTGAGGGGAACCTAGTTTAGGAGAGTGACAAGGACCAAGATGCAGAGCTTCACACTAATTTTCCCTTGCAAGTAAATGGCTGAAAAGTAATGGTGTCAATTTTAATGAGGATCAAGCAAGGCTCCTGAAAGGGCTCCCATACACCAGAGCATTTCCCTCGCACACAACAATGGCTGGCTGTTTAATTCCAGAACACAAGAATGTCACTTAAATTACACAGCCTTTACATTAAAGTGCTTATGGGAATGCCTTTCCATGGAAGAATTTCAATAAAAAGATCTTGCCCGTTTTGATGCTTCATAATATCTGAACGGCAAACCTATGTATCATAGCAACAAAGACAAAACCCTCGAAGAATGTGAACGAGGACAGGACTTCACTTTCACTGGGAAAGAGTGTCCGATATTCCGCGAGACGCAGCTGTAGCCGGGAAGCCTGTTATCACGTGGCGGTGTATCACACTAGGACGGACGGCCACCAGAAAATCGGTGGTCAAGCCTGAATCCCTTTTGCTGCCACTCGCTGAAATGTTCAGAACGCCCGCCTGCCAACCCCGTAAGTCTACATGAAACTCTCAAGCTGACTCAATTCTTATTTTATTAGTGCTTCTCAAAGCAATTACTGGGGTTTTGAGCAAAGATGAGAGTATTTCACACCTCCATCTTTCCTGAAAATGTCTTACACTCTGCTGACTTTTGGCTTCTATTTATAAAGAAGGTTCAAGGCTTGGAAAATTATTAGGGGTTGAGCTTTAATGGATATTCCCAACCAGCATTGTGTCATTATTGGCCCACGTCTGGCTGGGCAATCTCCCAAATGTGTGACATAATCAGGCCTTTCTCTGCATTACTCCATACGCTCTATGCTCCCTCTACATTACACCGCTGAATCATACGCTCTTTTCAACAAGACTGATTGCCAGGGGATTAACATTAGACAGCACAATTCCATTATTCAGCAGCCCAATTCAAATCCAGCCCTAAACTGTAAGAGAGATTGCAGGGCTTCACAGAGATGAGCTGCCAGAAAGCTCAAAGGAGAGGTGGGGTGAGGGGCTTTTGAATGTTTTACATAACAACTCAACCTAAACCCTACTAGGAGCCAAGGGCCCAGGGCTGAGGTGGCTGGGCTGACTCCTGATTCCTGGACCTGTCCCCAGCCAATCCCCGCAAGCCATCTGGGGACCTATGCAAAGTCAGAATCCCCACTGATGCCTACAGCACAATTACTTTATTCGCACAATTACTTAGTTCTAAAATTAAGTATTAAAGAATTTCTAGCCCCAAATCTTTCTTTCCTTAAATAGAAACACCCTCATGTCAAATTCAGGACATGTGAGGCCCGCTGTGAACTCCGCGTTGTGTACTTAATCAATAGATTTATGGCACATCAATGCCAAAATAAATGTTCGCCATTCTTCTCTCATATTTGGGTGTTACTTCTGTTTGATCTGTAAAATATCAGTACACAGTAATTCCCACTAAGAAACCTTCCCCAATAGCTGTGAAAAAAGAAACTCAGTCTTTCAGGAATAACCACAGGAACTACATTATGTAAAAGCTACCGAATTTCACATTGAGCCTTCTAAACAACAAAGATAAAATGCCACCAATACTTTTTTCACTGAATTTTAACATATGTGTGGAAATAAACACTACCTCATGCTAAGGCAGAATTTCTTATGGATTTAACACAACTTGATAAAAAATTTAAAAGGAGGGGGCGCCTGGGTGGCTCAGTTGGTTAAGTGACTGCCTTCAGCTCAGGTCATGATCCTGGAGTCCCAGGATCGAGCCCCACATCAGGCTCCTTGCTCAGCGGGAAGCCTGCTTCTCCCTCTCTCACTCCCCTTGCTTGTATTCCCCCTCTGGCTGTATTTCTCTCTGTCAGATAAATAAATAAAATCTTTAAAAAAAAAATTTGAAAGGATTTTCTGTTTAATTTTCAGTTGACCTCAACTTCAATTAACCAAAATCTACATAATTTAGTTAATCAAGCTTTTGGAAAGTGTTTTCATGGTTCTTTGGGCAATTCAAATCAATATGTAGCCTCTCTTCAGAGTTTAGAGCATCTTGAAGGAGAAGAAATGTCCACATATGAAATAATACTAGGGACACATGCATAGGAAATGATGGAGGAAAGCCATTGTTCATAGACACAGACGGTTGGCATGAGTCTGTGGAGTTACATAGGGTCACATTACGGCAAAATCCATCAGTGAGAGCCTGGAGTTAAGACCTTTAGCAGAAGCCATTTGGAAATCCGCAAAAGAAGGGCAAACTGGGCAATCCCCAGCCAGGACTCAAGGTCAGGTGGTGATCCTGAGAGTCCACGTAGACGACAAGACAGACAAAAGATGAATCATACAAAGGATCCAAAGATCTTAGCCCACCATCCCTGCAAAACTGAGACAAGTCCTCGGAATCTCCGATCCTCCCACAAGGCAGAGAAACCCTCTTTCCTTGTAAGTTACAACACAAACCATCACAATAGGCAAGATGGGAAGAAATATGAGTTCCAGGACAATAGGCTGTGTGGTAACTAAAACAGCCTACCTATCTGAGCACTTAGGTATTTTACAAGCCCATATACATAGTTCCCTTTTCACAGAAGAGGAACAAACGCTGAACCTACAATATCAAATGACTTTCACTTGGGCGCCTTGACCCTGACCTGCCCCAATCAGCTATCAGCTCAGCCACTGTGACACCTTTTCCTTTACTCTTCAGCCAGCATAATACAATTGTCCTTCTTTAGATCATGTTTCCTCCTTTTAAAAACAAAGTTCTAGGGGCTCCTGGGAAGTTCAGTCTGTTAAACATGTGACTCTTGGTTTCAGCTCAGGTGATGAGCTCAGGGTCCTGGGATCAAGCCCCGTGTCAGGCTCCGTACTCAGCAGGGAGTCTGCTCAAGATTCTCCCTCTCCCTCTGCAAATAAAGAGATCTTTAAAAGTTCTCCTAGAGCATATCTGTGCCCTCTCCCTGAACACACCAACATTCTTCAGAGCAAGCTCAGATTCCCGAACGTCAGCGCTTTTCATGCTACACCCGTTTTGTGTAAGACTCGAGGGACCCAGAAGGATCACACAAAATACGTAAAACGTGGCTCATCGGGAAAACAGAACACTGTCAGCTGACAAAAGAATCCTTCTCCAACGACAGCGTGCACTTAGAAAGAAGGAAATAGACCAACTCTCCTTAAACCATGGGAAAAAAACCAAGCCTCACTTTCGCGATGTTCTAGGAGTCAAGCTGATGTACAGCTGCCCCTTTGGGCGAAGCAAACTCACCAACAACATCGAGGTGGTACGTGTGATTGATGGCACCATACTCATTCTCTACCACACAGGTGTAGTTTCCTTTGTCGGACGGGACCACGCTCTCCATAATAAGGCTCCAGTGCTGGTTTCGCACCTGAAAAGATCAAAGTAAAGGTGCTTATTTAACAATCTTAGCAGAGAATACCGGGTACTTTGCTTTCCTGATTTAAAAAGCAGTTGGCGGGGGCGCCTGAGTGGCTCAGTTGGTTGAGCGACTGCCTTCGGCTCGGGTCATGATCCCGAGACCCGGGATCGAGTCCCACATCGGGCTCCCTGCTTGGCGGGAAGCCTGCTTCTCCCTCTCTCACTCCCCCCTGTTTGTGTTCCCTCTCTGGCTGTGTTTCTCTCTGTCAAATAAATAAAATCTTTAAAAAAACCAACAACAACAACAAAAAACTCCTTTAAAAAAAAAAAAAAGCAGTTGGCGGAGACGAGGAAGGTAGAGAACTATCACCTGAATTCTACATTTCCCTCATACTAAGGACTCAGAATGGAGACAACTGAAAACAATCATTATCATCAAGGTGAATGTCTAGCAAGGGGATACGGACATGTTTAGATATGCAAGTGTGCAGACTGGGTCTCTCACTGTCACAGTTTGAGGGTTCCCCTAGGAGCTGCCACATGGCCAAGGGAACCTGCACTTGACTGGGTGACCCTACCAATGCCCCAGAGCAGAGGGCTGAAAGGTTGTTCATCCCCTAGGAACCCTCAAGGCCCCATGGCACCCATGGACAATTTAGGGCCAATACCAATGAGCACCTACTGTACGCCAGGCGCTGCTCTGAGCACTCCAGCTGGCCTAGGCTAACGTGATTCTCCCAAGGAGCCCACAAGCTAGATTCAGTATTGTTCCTGGAGCCTTCCAGTTTCTTTCCCAACGGCCCTCGGATGCTGTCGGGAAGCCTCAGTAAATTTCACCTGGGAACACAGGTCTGCCCCTCCCCTCCCTGGGAGTGGCCGGATAGATGCTATATATTCCTGAGAGGTACACTCAGAATTCCAAATATGGGAGCAATGAATCCTCAGGAAACCTAAGTTGTATATCCATCTGCTTACAGAGTCCTTGAGACAACTTTTTCAAAGATAAGCAGCACATGTGAAAATAAGGTATGGTGATTTCCCACCCACAGCTCTGTCAACAGGCAAACAGACTAAACTCCGACATTCCCACTTGCTTTTAAAATATTTTCACCAACTCAAACTTTCAACCAGGCATGACTTTTCCTCACTGAGACCAAAATGCAGAGTCTCCCTAGCAGTTCAAGGATTTAACTGTTTTCCAAATCCAAATCATGTTGTCAAGGCATTATGGGCAAGGTACTCTAAAGACATGGAGAGGGAAAAAATAAAAAAATAAAAAAACCCAAGCCCTCCCAGTCTTAACTATGATGTCAGGAATTTCAACTGACCTTCTGAATGATTCCCTGAGCATTTCAAGTGTTTTTCTGCCTTAATCACCTAAAACCCGATAATGCCAGCCGAGCCTGTGCAAGCACATGAGTGAGTCAAGGAACGAGAGAAGAGAGAGACTCATCTCATGGACGCTCCATGACAGAAACGGGAGGGCAGAGCAGCTGTCCCCTTGGAAAAGCAGCACACCAGAGGTAAGAGGTTATCGGAGCCTGTTACCATCCAATACGTGTCATGTCAGATTCTAAGCTCTGCCGCGAGCCACCATCACAGAGCAGCGACCAATACTGGTTCAAGAACGAGACCACTGCTCATCACGGACGGTCTCACAAAGGACCATGGGGGTGAGGGCTGGACTCTTCCTCACTGACTACAATCAGCGAAGTAAGAGTGAGTTCCGGGCAGACGGTCCCTTTGTCCTAGCTATTGTCCTCTCACTCCTGTACAACCCTGAGGACTGTTTCAGTCTCCTGTCATGGAGTTCAGGGGACATTCATTCTCAATGTCACCGGTGAAGAGTCTGGAGATAATGTGAACCTGAAGGCATCAGACCCCAACGGAGTGTCTGTCCCCTCCACTGGAAAAAACCTGCCTTCTGCTCTTGGCTGGGCCATAGACTTGTAGGAGACCCCATCTCAAACAAGAGGCTAGGTCTCCCGTCAGGAGGAATAAGCCTTCCACATACAGTGTACAGAGGGAACGCTATGAAGAGGAGGTTGCTAAGTTTTCCAGGGCAATGAGAATTCTCTCCCGAAATCCTGGCCCCCCGGGTGTTACCCTAGAGCTGAGTGTTGAAGAGCAAGAAAGACGCAGGTGCGAACTCCTTGATGTAACTGAAGCAGATGGGCCCACATGGAGACCCTCCTCTCCCCAAGCTCTCAGCAGTATCAGAAATGGGACTTTCCTGGACTCTGAAGGACTAATCGCACGCAGGGTAACCTGGGGATGAAGCCACAGGCCCTAACGTCACCAAGCCACGTAATCCAGCATTTAGCCCTGCTGTAAATATTCAGTTCTTTGAGCCCCCGCTCAAATGTCATGCCCGTAAGCCCTTAATCACGACTAGTGCCTGTCTCTGGACCCCGTCCAAACCGTCGATGTCTTTCTTGCGCCTGGATCCAGATCTGGCACACAGCACGCTCCAAATGCAGCTGAGCCTGAACCGCACAGGGAGGGCATCGCCTCCCTCTGCCCAAGACATTAAATCTTGGCATACGCAGCTCGGCATACCACTGCCATTTTTAACCCCAGGGCATATGGTCGGATCCAGTCTCTCATGGGGGCCACGGCTTGTGCTCCCTGAATATTTACTTCCCAGAGATGCACTAATAAGTCAACATTTATAAAATGCTTTCACAACGAGAAACCCCCTTACCAAACAAGGTGCTCTGCCCTTTTTGAGACCTTCGTACGCGATCAATACGGCCCCACACAGTGTTGTTAATATTTATTTTCTTCCACCACCGCCCCAGTATTTGGTTCCTTGACGTACCACCAATCCCAAACTTTACGGGCTGTGGCATTTTCCAAGTGGACGCCCTTAGAAGCTGCCAACAGTGGGAGCGTTTGATACTTTCATAGGGGATATCCTACCATTAATTAGTGGTTGCTTAATGACAAGCTAAGAGAGCACAAACGGTAACTCTAATCAAGATGGGCAGCAAAGGCACGAACACATTTGTGTTTCTCTTCTAAGCGCTCCACTTCCATACCCGGAACTCAGGGTCAACCTAAAGACACAACCCTTCCAACAAAAATGTCAGATGTCCTCTTTCTGGTTTTTTTCATATTCCTCATCATTTTAGTGCTTCCCTTCTTCTGTCAGTTAGATCAAATGCACATCTTTGCTTTCGCAGAAGAGGGAATGTAAATATCCAATAAACATATGAAAAGATGCTTAACCTCATTAACAATCAGGGAAATGCAAATTAAAACAATAATGAGACACTGATTCACCAGCTGATTAACAAAAATTAGGAAGAGCCATGTCACTTAGCAAGGGTGGAGGGAAAGAGAGGCTCAAATTGAGAACAGGAACATAAAGAAAAACCTTTCTGTAAATAATTTGGCAGAGCCCATTAAAATTAGCAACACATTGTTCTTCTTTTTACCCAGTTAATTGCACTGCGAGAGATCTAGCCTACACAGAAAACAACAGGATGACTTCAAGGCACATGAACGAGACTGTGGCTTCAAGCACTGTTCGGAACAGCAAAAATCAATCCATCAGGAAGAGAGTCATTAGTAATATATAGTTCATCCTATATGAACCAATGGATAGTTAATTCATTCCAACAAAATGGCATACAGTCATTAAAAAGAAAGAGGTATTCTTGGGCGGCTGGGTGGCTCAGTCAGTTGGGTGTCTGCCTTCGGCTCAGGTCGTGATCCTGGGGTCCTGGGATCGAGCCCTCCACAGGGCTCCCTGCTCAGCAAGGAGTCTGCTTCTCCCTCTCCCTCTGCCTCTCCCTCTCTAAAATAAATAAATAAAACACTTTAAAAAAATAAATAAATAAGTAAATAATAAAAAGAAAGACGTATTCTTAAATTCAGATCTGGTAAGATACCACAAATACTGATAAATGGGGGGATGGAGTAGGTGGGACAAAAGTATGTATATTCAGGATTCCGTTGTATAGAAACACACACACACACACACACACAACCCTATGGGTGCCTATGATATCACCCTGAATCTATTAGCATGACTGTATAAACGTAGCTAAAATCAGAACAAAAACGTACTAAATTGTTCGCAGTAATTTTATAAAATTAGTGGTGGGGTTATGCATGTTGCCTTTTTCTCATTTTCACTTTTCAAATTTAAACTGAAATCACAGATATGTGACTCAGAAAGTAAAATAAAGCCATTCCTTCTGTGTCCCTATTCAGTGGGAGTGGCTCTGGGGCAAAACCCCGGGGGCTAGAAGTCTCTGGCAGACTGCGGGACAGGGACAGGAGGACAGAAATCCTGCCCGCAGACACACACACCATCCTTTCTCCTCATTCCTGCCCGTGGCCAAGTCTTGGCAGAATTCATCATTATTTTTCATCTGCCAAGGAACAGAATTAGAGAGCATGAGGCTTCAAAACTATTTTCACTAAAGACTTGTAATAAAAACATTTCAATACTGAAACAAAGCAGGTTGAAACTGATGACCTCAACCCTTTTACTCCTTAATACAAAAAAGTGGATTCCACAAACATTCCACGCCTGTGATCACAAAGACAAAAGGTGGCCCAGATGGGTTTTTGTTTGTTTGTTTGTTTGTTTTTTTAAGAATTCCTCTGCTACCTAAGTCTTCCAAGCTGCATGTTTAAACCATCAGCTATCTTCAGGTGACCACTGGGAATGTAGATT